>APFE030373570.1:240663-257903 GCA_000404065.3 Pinus taeda
GAGTGAGTCCAAATGAAGAAAAGTCCTCTTATATTTATACACAACGTTGGTGGGTGAATAGATGCGACTGTTGGGCTTCTGAGCCTACATGATTTGTAGGTCGGCTTGATAATAATTCCATAATCAAAATAAATTCATATCTCCATGAATACTTATCGGAATCGGATGATCTTTATATCAATCCTACACCTCGCGATGAGAGGAATCTGATAAAAATATTATCAGCCATGAATAAGATGGCCCACATGAAGTTTTTCCCTGGTTGCCAATTTTAACAAGGAGAGAGAGATATGTAAGTGAGTGAAGTGTCTAAATGAGGAGGAGGCATCTTGTATTTATATGCAAACGTTGAGGATGAATAGACGTGACTGTTGGGCTTCTGAGCCTACATTAGTTTGCTGGCCGACCTTGACAATTTGTCCATAAACAAAATAAATTCTTAATTCCATTTGTACATGTCAGAATGAGATGATTTTTAGATCAACCCTACACCTCTCGGAGAGAGGAATCCAATAAAAATATCATCTGCCTCATATGAGCTGTGTAAGGTGAACTTTGGCCATAGTTGCCAAATTTAACAAGATTCTTCCTTCGATACCCTAGAAGAGTGTCCTTTTTACCTTAGAGAAAACCCTTTCTTACTGCCTCCTTTTCGCACTTCTTTCTGCACTTCTTCGCTGGAATTGAGTTTGAACTTGATGCTTAGAATGGAGGCCTAGTTCCCCTACTTATACTTCTCTTCTCTGGGTCTTTAGGCCAACTTGACAGCTAGATGTACGCAAACTTGTTCTGGCAACTCCTTCGATGTTTGTAGGGCGACTTGAAGAGGTTTGGTGACAAGTTCTTTGGAGGATATTTTACATAGACAATATGACTTTTTACAAAGTGTAACATGACTTCATTTACATGACAATGACTCTTATATTTTATGACTAATGACAAATAAATCCTAAAGACTCTCAATGGGAGTCTTGACTCAAAAGCAAAATCCTTGCTCATGAAACCCATGAAGCAAGTCAATATAATAATTTTCATTTTTCTTATTTTCATTTCTTTTCATAAAATCATAGTTACATGTCATTATGAAGACCGAACCTAGTTACATCTTTCAACACCAATGAGATACTGCAACCTTCAACCGTCTCTTCTTGTCCAGCAGCTACAACCCTACATCAACCTAGAAATTTCGGCCTCAGCTTCACCAACAACTTTAGAATTTCAACCACCCTAACAACTGCAGAATTTCGGCCCTTCCAGCAGTTTCACAGATTCACGTGTGTGGGAAAAAGAGAGTTAGTTTCGACTTCTTATGCTTGTGAGAGACCTCCTCTTTCATTATTCTCCTTCTTCTTCTTCCTTGAAATTCACACTTTTCTGGCCCCAGAAGTGGCAGATCGAACTTGTTGTGAGTGTGTGACAAATGAGGTCGAGTTGCTGCCTTTATATAGTGATTCTGCTGCCCAGTTAAGGCTGGCTTGTCTAGTTTGAGGCCGACTTGGTGGAGGAGGTGTAATTGACCTATTTTACGATAAAATAAATTTCTTCTTTGACAAATAAATCCCAAGAAGTGTTATTTACAATATGACACGGACAAGGATACTTGACATAAACCCTAGTAGCCTTCATTGGAGGCTTTGACCTAAAAACAATTGACCCAAGCATGAAACCCATGCTTTAATAAGTCAATTTATTTAATAATAAAATTTCTTTTTCTTTCTTTTGATAAATGCATTTTATTATGACTCAAGTACAATTATGAAGACCGACACTAGTTACATTCTTCAACAACCCACATTGGGGAAACATTTCCCCATGCATTTTCTTGAGTTCTCCCCAAAGGGGGATGTGGGGAAACATTTATCTAGGCTTTTTCCCGTCATTGGAGTGTGGGAAACGTGGGGGGTGCACCCCCACCTTGGGGGAGGTGCCCCTATGTATTAATTTTTCTTAGGGCCACATTGTTCTTTGCTTTAGATAATTGCATTTCATCATTTCATATTACATTCACCCCATAGCATTTAAGCATCAATAGCAATTATATAGAAAGAACAATGATATCATTATAGCAGTGGAACATAAAAGAACATAAGAAGAAAAGCATGCACAAGGGACACAGTGATTTTGGTCAGAGACAAGGGCAAAACCGCACAAGGGGGAAAACCCTTCATAATTCTTCTTCTTCTATTAAATTGTCGTCAAAAGTTCAACAGAGAGGTACAAGGTACAAAATATCTTGAGCAATAATACGTCAAACTATCCAGGGCCTAAATCCATCTTGTTCACAGCTTCGTTTGTGAACAAGACTACCACATAACACTGACATCAATATATTGTTACACTGCCTCATATCTTCATATATAATGGCTAGGGTTACTGATGGAGATAGGATCTTGTGATGCCAATTGTAGTGCCAAACATATCTGTGATGCCATAATATAATAACCAACACTGTCTCATCTATGATAAGAGTTTCTCTTAGAGAAGAGTCTCTGCGTATCTCGAGGAGATGCCACAAAATATCAACCAAAAGATACCACTTGTTCCGAGTTGCCATATAACAGAACGGTGAAAAACATGCCATTAAGATGCCAACAGAGATCGTACATAGTAACTGTACTATAACACAGTACAACTGCGAGAGCATAGATAGCACTGTGCTGAGCAAGACCATAATACTAAACTGTAATGTATAAAGATCACTGAGCTGAGCGTAATCATACATAATGATATTAGACATGACCTGTAACTCTGCCAGACTTATAAGCTGGTGCCATACAAACTGTATTGTGACTGTGTGCTAAAGCCACCATGACTGAAATTATGCAGAGAATCAATGACTGTGTGCTTAGTTCATACATATTATGCAAAGGATGCCCAAAATATAACCTAACCATATTACTGTGATAAAGAGAGACACCATAGGCAGAGAGATCTGCAGAAATACCATTGCAGAGGATATTCACATAACCAAAAGCATGACTGGGAGCAAGATCTCTGAGATGCCAAAGGATGCGAGACAGAGAGCCATAGTGAGACAGAGCCATAAGCCAATGCGTTGTGCCATGCAAAGAGAAGATACCAAAGCGCTCAGACCTCATGTGATGTTTAGAACCATGCGAAGACCTCAGAGCTAAATCCATGCGAATATCTCAGAACAAAATTCATGCAAAGATTTCTAAATCCATGCGAATACCTCAGAACAATATTCATGCAAAGATTTCAGAGTTATGTCCGTGCCATTACAGAGTATCTGAACCAAGCAAGAACAGAGAATCATGCCATGCGAATTACAAGGGACCTATGCCATGCGAGAACAGAGAATCCATGCCATTACAGAGTTCTTAATACTTGCGATAATCCACAGAGAGAAGCCATCAAAATCTCAGAGCCATCGAGCTGCTTTTGGAGATCACCCCTATGAGGTATTTATAGTTGATCACCATTGATGAAGGGTCGCAACCCTTGGGTGAGCCGACTTTGAAGCCGACCTTCAATTTTAAATTTGAATTTCAAAAATAAAAGATTTCCCTCCAATAATTTGAGCCGACTTGGAGATCACTAATAAATTCATTTTAATAATATTTCGAAATCAAGTGAGGGCTAGGGAATTTCTCCGTAGCTGCCAAAATTAACACTATGGAACACCATATATACTATAGCCACTTGGGACTAGTTTGTTGATCATAGTAAATATCTTCCTTTGAACATTACAAGAACCTTGCCCAAATTGGTGATGGAAGTTTTCATTACTTATCAATGAAACAACATTTTAGTATATATCTGTAGCTAATTTTATGGTCATAGTTCCTCATCTTATTTATGGTCAATAATAAATATTTACTTCAACTTTAGCTCTATTTTTCCTATAAACACTATTTGTGCTCCAATGGAGAATCACAAATATACCATTCATAAATCAGGTGACAATGCTTTACAAGAACCTAGAGACTTTGTAATGTTGGCTGAGGTCACAACCTGGGGGTGGGGGAAGAAAGGAAGACAATGCCAACTTACATAAAATTTCTTGCTACATATTCATTATGGCTTCTTAGTGGGTAATCATCTCCAAAATATTCTAGATCCACCCTTGGAATCATTCCCAATTCCCTAATAATAGGATTTTAAGTCGGTGTTTGGCTCATGTAAGAAGAGAGCCATATGATTAGCAATGGGAATCATCCAAAGCATGTTATGACTATGAAATCCCATGCACATATTGGATGACTTTAGCTAACATCAAATAGTAGTTTATGAACTAAAAATCCTAAAAATAAATTTGCTTGTTAAATAGTAGCCTTCTTGTTTGGATGAGTATCTTTTGAAAGTGGTCACTACTAATATGGGATGGTCTCTAATGGACATATCATTTGCTTCTCTTCTAAAAACGGTAGTTCATAGATCTAAATATTGTTATAACCATGCTTTATAATGATGCTCTATAACCATCGTGCTTTTATTTAGTACATGTATGATAAATTTGCTAGGAAATAAACAACCAGGTTAGTGGGTTCAAAATATAACACAATTAAGCAATGCAGAGAATGTTGGCTGGATTTGACAAGGAAACGATACAAGCAGGGGGTTGATAATTGTTGCCTCAAAATCTAGCGGGCCTTGTTAGAGGCCTCACAAGGCAAGAACCAGACTAAGACACAACAATGAGGTGGATGGGCTATTGTCACCTAAGCACTCCACCTCTCGCTCTTTAGTGGAATTTCACCACATGGGAGGCTTCCTAGCATAGATCACCTAAAGGTATTCTAGGTTGATAGGATCAAGGTGATAATTAGGAGGCTTGATAAAGGTACCTCTCACTTGAAACCAAGCACAATTCTTTGTAATAAGGAACGACATACCAATGAAAAAGCCTAGGAAATAAGGCTCGAAGCCTAGGGTTTCAAGATATAACTCAATATTGGTACATCTAGGCATACAAGTAGAGGGAAAAGGTTTGCTTTAAAAGTTATGATCAACCAATGGAGTGACAAACCTTCAAGTAGTCTTAAGTTGAATCCTTGTATAGAATTAGGCTTTTGTAAGGCCTTAAATTCCCTAGGGTTGATGACATCAGCCTTAATGAGGCACTTTTACCATGCAATATGCTAGATTTTGAGTTTGTGAGGTCAAGCAAGGTGGGAGAGTGCCAAATTAGCTCCAATGCTTCAATACTTCAAGCCCTAGTTGAATTTGTCCTTAGCCCTAGCCCTACCGACTTATCATGAAGGTTGAAAGTAGAAAAAGTGAGGGAAAAGATAAATTTTTAGAGTTTTTGATCATCACGAGGGTTGCTTGTGCCTTTTCCGTAATTGGGTGATGGAGTTTCAGGAACCTTAAGCATGGAAACATCAAATCTTCGAAGGGAGTAAGGGGAAAACTCTAGCTTTCACTTTGTAACCCTGGCTATCATTTTATGAGTGGCGAAATTCACTAGAAAAAGGCTCTCTTGGAGGTTTTCTAGGGAGTTCAAGAATACAAGATTAAGCATGCAATAACTACCAAGAATTTCATAAAAGCTTATGCATTTAGACAAGGAAAATAGAAACCCTAACAATATTCCACTACATGCATAACCATAAAAGATATAAAAAAAGTACTCACAATATATCCAAGAACATGCCTTCATTCAATTACTAAATGACGTTTCCACAACAAAAGCTAGTCTCCAATAGCCAAAATCCACATAAGATCACATCTCCGCAAGAAGTGAAGTACAAAGAGCAAGTTGAATCTCTTCTAGAGAGGTGGAATTCCACAGATGTGGTGATGAACAAATGGTAGAGGTGATCCTCTACTTATGTGAGGTCTATCACTTGTAATTAATGACTAAGAGCCCCACACAAGTTTGATTTTTGAGTAGAAATAAAGTAAAATTTGCTTACAAGCCAACCCACTAGCTCAACAAAATATGTCAACAGAAGCCCACATGTGTGAGCAATAAGGCCACTAAAAGGGATGGTGTCATGCCATTCTAGGGCTCCAAATGCTCCATCAATGGAATGGAAAGGCTACAAAGGTCTCCAAAAATTATGATCATCTTCCATTTGAGGAGAAATCCTCAAATCAAGCCTCAAAGCATCTCTGTGTCCAAAATCCAACTGTGGGTGCCATGCATTATCTCCATGGGTGCCAAGTAGACAACATGGTTCTCTCTTTCTCCAGTGTTGGGGCTCCATTAGGTGTAACAAGCCCTCCTTAATCATCACGGGGGACTCACCCGGGCTCTAGATCAAGGCATGTCCATTAAGTAGTGTCAAGGCTAGCTTGGGGGCATGTTGGGTCCACTAGTAGGTTATCAAGGATCCTCCATGCCAAGTAAGAGAACCTCAACATTATGGCATCTGGGGATGCTCTAGGATATCGATCAAATGATTAGGTCATCAAAGTGCTAATGCTCTACTATAAAGGGCAATGCTGCATTTGCTAAATCATCATGCTTTTTGGAAGTGTAATGTGGCTTGGGCATCACGTGGAGTAGGGTGCCCTCAGGCCTCAGTTGCTTTGGACCACTTGGTGAAGCCATCCCAAACTCAAGTGAAAGAAACCATTCATTAGAGGCTAAGCTCATAAATGCATCTAAGTGGACCATACTTAAGTGTTAAGGGCATTTCAATGCTTCAAATCGGGATCATTTTCAAATATCTAACTAGACCAAGTCCTGTAAAAGTGTTGCCTACCTTTGTAGCAGTGGCTATGTAGTCAACCCTATTAGATGCTTCCAACCCCCAAGGGGAGGTGGCATTTCCAATGTCAACCCTTCAATCCATAGGTGTCAATGAAAGAACGTGCCAATGGAGGGGAAGGACTTCATGGGCAAGTGCCATGGACGGGGGAGTGGCTAATGAGAGTCCACATCATGAGTGTATAGATGTAATGGAGGGAGCAACCATGGAGGCACAAAGTACCCATATCGTCTTGCTTTTTCCACCTGTTTGGTGCATGTTTTACTTCTTTTAAATAATGCCTTTAATTGGTGCATAGCTCAAGGATCAAAGCTTATTCTTTATGATGTAGCATCTGTTTTACCCTTTAAGATGAGACAATTACTCGCTCATCAGGGTTGGGACATGCAAGGGTTCATTTTGATGGATGAAGCATTAAGTACTCAGGAATTGGGTGATGGCTAATGAGGGGGGTAGAGCTCATTCTAGGTTTTTTCCCATGAACTAACTTATGTCTTACCCATCTTTCACATTTTGACTTTTCCTTTTCATTTATTGTGGCCATCTTATGCTTTTTCATTCTTTTAGCTACATCAATGTGATGTTCCTAATTTTTGTGCATGCAAAAATCACTTAGGAGTTTTGCAAAATTCTGGAAATATTAAAAGGGGGGAATATCATTCTGTGACAGAAGGGATAAATTATTATTTTAATGGAATGGTGGCAAAATAATATTTTATTGGAGGAGGAAGACAAAATATTATTTTAATGGAAAATGGCGGCAAACTAATATTTTATTGGAGAATGAAAGGAAATTATTATTTAATTGGAGAATTGCGGCAAAATAATATTTTATTGAGAAAGGAGGCAAATTACTATTTTATTCAAAATGGCGGCAAAAAGTGTCCTAGTGGAAATTGGCCCCCACCAATAAAATAATAGGGAAAAAGGAGAATCTAGAAGCTAGAAGGAGGCTCAATGGAGAATTATAAATTGAGGATTTGACTCAATTGGAAGACACTCTATTCCTATCTATTTCATTGACAAACTGAAAGGAGCTCAAACGAGTTCAAGAGTTTCAAGTGAAACTGAAGCTAATTTCGGTGAACTTCGAGTGCCACCCTAGTTAGCTTTTATGAAAGATTATTTCAGATATTCCATTGTGCTTATTACAGAGAATCTACCATCATTTGAATCAGTGTTTGCAGGGTGATATCATCTCCAGGAGGTCCGATTTCATTTCTCCCAAGAGGGCAGAGTACCGAGCTTGAAGGTTGAAATTTGAAGGAAATTTAGCAAGACCCAGGGCACAGAGTTGGGGACAAATTCCATGCTCATTTCCAGATTTAATCAGATTTCATCTTCAGATTTAAATCAGATTTTACCTCTGAAGAAGTTGTTCATTTTCAGATTTCTCCAGGAGATTTACCAAGAGATTTATGCACCATTATTGTTAGTCAAAATCAGATTGCATTCTTATCCAAGATTAGTGAGGCCGAATTAAGCATATAGTAGCCAGAGATCAAACCATCAAGGAGACTATTACAAATCTGTTTGGAAGAGATCAGTGCCAAATTTAATATCATCAGGGACCAAATTGCTTGGGTTGGTATCATCATTTGGAGCAGAAAATCAATTGTTGATCGTACCAATTTTCTGGGCAGAATACTTTTGCGAAGGATATATGTGGCTGTCCCCTCCATTGTCAATGGGCCCGATTTTTGTGTAAATTGGCAGTGTTTTTCCTCTCAGAACTGTACTCCTGTAGCAGAATTATATAAAGATATATTCAGTCTATTTATATTGCTGAGTGAGGGCGTGTGGGTTCATGCTTGAGGGCTGAAACAATGTCTTTAAATCTGAGCAGTGAATTTATGTGGTAAGGTGCTGGAATATTCACATAAAGACTGTGTTTACATATTAATGCTGGCAGCCATCTTGTACCAGGTTCCTTTTACCTTTGATGCCTTGTACTTTTGCCCAATGTCCATGAAAAGTTTGCTATGTTAGTATTGCTTATCTCTGAGTTATCCATATTGAAAGAATAGTGGAATTTAGTGGCTGTACATTTTTTATAACAGTAAGAAATAACATGCTGAACTATTGTCCATGAGTTGAGTTGTTTATGTAAACATTTAGTCATCTATGTTCTTTAAGTCTCGCTTGAAACACAAGGAAGTACAGCTACAGGACATTGCCTATAAACTGTTTGTAAAAATTCGACATGAGCCAGATAATCTAAGCTCTGAATATTGGTGGGTTTTTCGAGAAATTCCAGAAAGGAGTATTACAATCAACCTTCAGGGCAATGTTTTCGGGCTTGATTCAAGGATGTGAATGAGAGAGTGCCAAATCCCAATGAACCAATGATGGTTAAACCTGAAGAAGGAGATGATATCAAAGGAAATAATATGACATGAAAAATGTCATGTATGGAAAACAAAAAATGGACGTGCTACTTCAATGCAAGTTTTGCAAGTAGTGCCCCTCCTATAACCCTAAGGCCTTAGGGGAGGTCCCGCTGGACTAGGGCTAAAGATTAACCCCTTGGTAAGATGAGGAACAAGTTTACAGTCAAAATCGGTCAATCAACTAGATCACCCCTTTATTCATACTAAATGCCCAAAACATTAAGGAAAAGCACTCGATTGCAAAATGATTAAAGTACTGTTGAGTGGTAGCCCACCTTCATCCAAGAGGAATGCTCGGCGGTGAGAGATGTATGACTGGTGCAGATGGCAGAAGAGATTGGCATATCATCATCAATGAGCAAGTGTGCAGGGCTACTCGCTGGCTGTCCAAGATAGGAGAAAACGTTTTCTCCTATTGGGTTACCCATTTTGGTGGGTAACAATAACCATAGCAAGAATAGAAGGAATTGTGGTTGCAACCTTGCTGAGGAGCACTTAAAATGCTGAATGGCCGTAATGGCCTTACGCGTCAGGGGAATAGTCCACACTAGACCATGATAAATCCTTCAAACAAGCATATCTTCCAAGAGCAAAGAAACCACACCACAATTCGGTAGAGAGTGTGGGAACTGATTATGAGAGGTGGTGGTAATTGATGAAGAAGTGAGAGATGACGAGGGGTGAGTCATCCTCATGAGTTTGATAGGACAGGGGCCTAGTACATTGTTCTTAAATGGATGTGATGACAATAATGATGGAAATCACAGAATCAAATGGGATTGATGTTGGTTGTTAATCAATAAAACACCCATATTTTCTTGTAAGATCATGTTTGCATGATAGTTGGCTAGCGGAATGTTGGAGTGGAGAGTGTGGCCTTGCGGATGAGGGGGAGAATGGAATGAATTTGGTGGAAAACAGAGCTCAACTTGGCATCAGAAGGATTGGTGCCATGGCGAAAATGGTGAATGGTCTTTTTGGAATCTCCAACAATGAAGGGGCTTTGGGGGTTTAGGGAGGAACCCTACTTGACTCCTTGATACAAGGTGTAGGCTTCAATTTGATTGTTTGAGGCGGTGCCTAAATTTAGAGAATAAAAAAAATCAATATTTCCTCTTGGGTCATATAGGATCCCATCCTTACCTATTGTCCCCATCAATACAATCAATTTTTGTTACTCATTTGAGTATCAATTACATGGAGATGTCTTCCTCCCATCTTGTAGGGAATTGTAGGTGTATTCCAACCCTAGGTGTGTTGCTGCCTCTAAACCATTGTTCTTTAGTTCATTGTTGTTATTTCTTTTATTATTAGTTCTTGGTATAATGTAGTGTCCATTTTGATTATAGGGACTGTTACTCACCAAAATGGGTAAACCCCTTAGGAGAAAAGTTTTCTCCTACATTTGGACAACCAGCCAACGAGCAACCCTTGATATTCACTATTTATGATGATATGCCACGTGCCTCTGCCATCTACATTAGCCATATACCTCTCACCATCCGAAATTTCCACTTGGATGAAGGTGGGCTACTATTCAAAAGGTACTTTGATAATTTTGCAATCAAGTGCTTATACTTGTTTGTTTTGGGCATTTAGTATGGATAAGGGGGTGGTTTTCTTTAGAAGCACCATATCTCTCCTGTTGGATGGACAAGATTTGTTCTCTGATTAAGTCTTTTGAAAGGATATCCATTCGACATATTTTCAGAGAACAAAAAAAGGGGCTGATTTATTATCAAAAGAAGGGTGCTGCCAGGAACCGAGCAAAATAAGCTACTTATTTTCTCCTGTGGCACGCTACAGAGGTCTGGGTATTTAGAAATTTAGTGGCAGCCCTGTCACTTTTTGGTTTATTTTTGTATTATCCTTTTGACACAATGTTGTTTGCACTAAATATCTTTGTTTTGGGCATAGGCATGGTTCGCAAAATGCTCCAGATATTATCAATTGATAAACAATTTTTGGTGAATTAGTAGAAATCTAGGATCTGGATTTCATTTTTAACAAAGCTACTTTTGAGCCACTATTTTATTTAGTTATTTTGGGTAGAATTAGCTTTACTTGCAAAAGAACTATGTATTTGTAAACTTACTTTTTAATGAAAGCAAGTTGTTTTTCTTTCTGAAAAAGGGGTGATTTGGAAGATTGATTGATCTTCACTGTAAATTTTCTCTCACCTTGCCAGGGGGCTTAATCTTTAGGCCTTGTCCAGTGGGACCTCCCTTGAGGCCTAAAGGTTATAGGAGGGGCACTACTTGGAAAACTTGGATTGAGAATCGATAGCATTTTCATTTTCCCTCAAATCATACTTGACATTTTCCATGCCACATTACAAGCCCATTATACTACCTACATTCTTCGGGTTTAACTTGTCATTGGTTCATTGGGATTGGCACCACCATGTACACACTCCTTGAGTAGGAACAAAAAACAATTGCCTTGTGGAGGTTGATGTAACTAAAAGACGGGAAAAACATATTATGGCCACAATGAAAGAAAAAGAAGAAAATGAAAATGCAAAAGATGGTCGGGACATAAGTTAGCATGTGGGAAAAAACCAGCATGAGCTCTACCCTCCTCATTAGCCATCACCCAGTTCCTAAGCACATGATGCTCCATTATATCAAAAGGAATCCTTGCATGTCGCAATTTTGACGAGCAATAAACCATCTTATCATAACTAGTAAAATTAAATGCTACATCATAAAGAGCAAGCTTTAACCCTTGAGCTATGCACCGTAATACAAAGCGTCATCAAGAAAAAATAAAAGGTGCATTAGAGGGGTGGAAAAAGCAGGTCGAGCAAGGTAACTGATGCCTCCACTATTTCTCCCTCCTTACATCTATACACTCAGGAGGTGGACTTCCCATCAATTATTCCCCTTGAGCATGGCACTTGGCCATGAAGCCTTTTCCCCTCCATTGCCATACATTTGCACTAACACCTATTGATTGAGGGGTTGACCTCGGAAATGCCACTTCCCCCTTAGGGTTCGAAGCACCTAAGAGGGTTGACCATTAACCACATCTATCAAGGTAGGGAACACCTTTACGAGACATGGTCTAGTTAGATATTAGAAGGTGATCCAAGTTTGAAGTATTAATATGCCCTAACATCCAAGTTTGGTCCACTTATATGCTCATATGATCTTAGTCTCTAATGTATGGTTGCTTTCACTTGAGTTCATGTTGGTCTTGTCAGGTGGTCCACAACAACCCAGGCCTTGAGGGCACTACATAAGTACCCAATCCTTTCAGAGAGACAAATCACTTAATAGATGTAGCGTTGAGAGGTTGGGCCTTATGATGACTTGAACATATGTTACATGTCCTAGAGCACCCTCAGTCACGAAGACATTGATCTTTCTTTGACCCAACTCAAAGGATTTTTTATGGTTGCACTACTGGACCCAACATGCCCTCAGGGTGTCCTTGACAGTACCTAATGGAAATTCCATGATTCAAAGCCCAAATGAGGACGGTCTTCCATGAGAAACTAGGGAGGGCTTGTTGCACTTGATGGAGCCTTAATGCTGGAGAGAGGAGGCCCTTTTTTGACCATTGGAGACCCATGGAGATGACATGTTGACACCCCAGCTGGATTTGGGACCCGAGAGGATGATTTGAGGTGGATTTGAGGGACATCCCTCAAATATTGGATGATCATGGCATAAAGACATTTTTTCAGTTTTCATCACACCATGGCATGGTATTTGGAGCCCAAAAAGGGCATGACGTCAACATTATTGAGGCCTATGACTCACACGTGTGGGCAATGGGCATTAATGACATGTTTTAGCATTGAGCTAGTGGGTTGGCTTGTAACCCAAGATTTATCTTATGTCAAACTTGTTTTAGGGGCTTAATTAGCTAAAATTACTTGAGGTAGACCTCATATAAATAGAGGTCACCTCATTATTGTATCTTATCATCACTTGTGGAGTATTTCAGCCTTCTTAGAGATTTTGGCCTAGCTAATGTGACTTGAATTCTTGTGGAGATATGATCTGTCGTGGATAATCTTGCTTTTGGAGACTAGCTCTGGGAGATGTCTGTGTGGGATAATAAAGGATTTTGTTCCTGCATATCTTATAAGTACTTTTATTGTTGATTATCTTTTAAATGGTTATTGTTAGGGTTTCTATGTGCTTATTATATTGAATACTTTTCCATGAAATCTTGGTAATGTATTGCATGTATTAACTAAAGAATGTATGGCATCCCTTGAATGATGTTCATGAAAGCTCTCTTCATGAATTTATACCCTCATAAAGTGTTAGCTAGGGTTTTGAAAACAAAGGTTTTTCTTGCCCTTATTCCATACTAGGGTTTGATATTTCCATTAGCATGTTTCCCTTGGACTCCATCACCTAAGGATCAAGCACTGACATCCACATAGGTGATCACACCATTGAAATTTTTTCTAAAACCTATTTCTCTCCTTCCCTTAGATTTTCAGCCCTTCAAGGCAAGCTGTCAGGCTAGGGCATAGGGCTGAATTCAACTAGAAGTACTTTGGCTTGTTATGAGGTCATACACCTGGACTAAGTCTCATTGCATCAAAATCTAGCCTTTTTCATGGCAAGTATTGCCTCCTTAGGGCTACGTCGCAAGCCCTAGGCAAACTCTAATCTAACCCTGGGCTTCAACTTAGGGCTTTTTGAAGGCTGGTTGCTCCAATTGTTGATCAAGTCAATCTTTAGCAAGCCTTTTCTTGGTCTTATTCACCTTGGTAAGCCCTTGTCCTTGCTTCTTCATTAAACCCTAGGCCCTAGGTCATAAGTGACCTTTATAGGCCTCTTGATGTGCATGCTATTCCTTGTCTTTGTGGGATTGAGTGTTGTCTTAAGTTGAGTGCTCTCTTAAGCCTATCTATTTGTCAGCACTAAGCCCTTGACTTAGAATACCTACTAGGTGACTGATACCAGGAAGTCTCTCTTGTGGTTAAAGTCCACCAAAGAGCAGGAGGTGGTGAGCTGTGGTGACAGTGGGCCTCCACCTCACTGTTGTCCCTTGGATTAGTTCTTGTCTTGTGAGCCCTCTCACAAGACCTGCTAGATTTTGAGGCAACAAGGACATTGCATGGTCGTATTAGAGAAGGTTAGTTTTGCTTTTGTTGTGTTCTGTCACTAAAAAGGAAGGGCCACAACATTCACATGGTTTCTGAATTTTTTTGAGCAGAATCTCCAGTAAACAGTTCTATATCTAGATTTTATTCAAAAAAATATAGTTAAAAAAAAATCATCCAAATTGGAGGTCGGATGACAAAAATGTCAAAGTCTGAAAATATGTGATTTTCGGTGTGTTTTTTGCTACAGAAATTAGGGCCATGACACTTATGAAGTGTTTTGTAACTTTCCCAACAGAATCCTTAGAAATAAAATGCAGCTCAGGGTTTTAAAATACATGATTTCAAAAAAGTATCGCTCAAATCAGAGATCAAGACCAAAATATTGAACATTGAAAATTTGGTATTTGAGGGGTTTTCTAATAAAACCACAGCTACAAATTCGTGTTTGAGCTATTATCGAAAGAGCGTGTCTGGTTCATTCATTGGTAAATTCCTCTTCTTATATTTCTATTTATTTATTATATGCTTGATTTGGGTTGTAGTGGAGTTATGATCATTTTTAATCAACCCAGGGCATATTTAAATATGACTAGCATGGATGTGATGGAAAGAATGACAGATTTATGTGATAGATTTATTACATCAATCCATATAAAAGGAGATGTAGAAAATAATTGTTGGATTTAGAAGAGGCTTGTGATGAATGGTGTCCAGAGATCTTCCAATTATGTGAAGACAATTTCTTTTAGCTTCACTTTGCTGAATCTTGTCCTCTCTATGATGAATCTCCATATCAAGAGGATTTAGAAGAGGCAACAAGATCTCTTGGCATTGGTTGGCTTCTCTTCCATGCAGCTCTTCCTCTTTATGATGAATTGTACAATGAGCAAAGTGTATTTGTTGAAGTGGAAGTAGTGTAGAAATTTCTCATTTCCCACCCCGGTTTTCAGTTTCACCTTATTTCTCCCATATAGTTAAATGCCCTTTCCCATATCCATACATTCAACAACTGAAAAAATAAATTTTTGGTGAAAACACAAATTCTGGAAATTTTACATAATGCTGGAAAATGCAGAAATAAAAAATCAGCAGGTACAAACAGTGATTTAACACATTTGAACACAGTGATTTTTGGTCAATGTGACCCTGGAAAAACCCCCTACAACTCTTGGGGAAAACCAGTTCGAGAGCTCTTCTTTATTTCTGAAAATGCCTTTTTTTTACAGTGAGAAATATTCAGCAAAAAATCAACAAGCAAATTTACAACTTATCTCTTTTCCCGTGTTTCACAGCAAACTGGAAATTATAGCAAACAGGACAGCAATAAATGCTGTACGGCCTCTTTGATTTTCGTGTCCACTTTCAACCTTAAATGCTGCTGTACGACCTGCATTAAATGCACTGTAGGACTGCAATGAATGCACTGTACGGACCTCGATTTGCGTGAAGAAAAAACAACGAACTGCTTCTCGATTTCTGTGCAAACCAGCTGTAGGGATTTCTAGAAAATTGTGCCAAAATCAGCCTTTCACTGTGTGCTGAATCAGATGTGCAAATCTGCTCAACTGCTGCCTTGGAATGTGTGCCAAGCTGCTGTCTCCTTCTCCTCCTTGTCCATAAATCTCCCTTGCTCTCTTGCTTTCCTTTTCTCAATCTGCTCATGAAAGAATGAATGACCTTTTGCCTCATTTTCCTCCTTTAATCTAATCCTAAGTGACTTTTGGGTAACCTCTAAATCCAATGGCTGAAATAGATTGAGATCTAGGGCTGAAATTAAATGCTCATTTAAATCTCACTTTTTATTTTTTAACTCACCCCACTTTAATAAAGACCCACTTAGTCATTTATTTCCAAAGTCACTTTTCCTTTGTAATATTACATTAACTTTATTAAAGTCACTTTAAAATTAGACTTTAGTAACTTTATCACTTAAAGTCACTTTTAAATTAGATTTAACTTTATAAAAATTATAAAGTTACTTTACAAGAAAAATTAAACTCTTTTTGGACACTTTTCCCTAGGCCAAAGATCAAAGCCTTAGGGAACCACCTGTCCTCCGGTACCAAATTTCAACACTCCCTCTTACCGAGGAAGGTGTTCCTCACGACACCCATCTTGTCTCTGAAGTAGACATGCTAACTCCATGGTAAGGCTTTGGTAAGAATATCTGCAACCCGCTCATCAGTGGGAATATACTCAAGCTTCACAACGCCCTTCTGAACACAGTCTCTGATGAACTGATATTTGATCCTGATATGCTTTGACCTGTCATGAAATACTGGATTCTCCGTGAGTTTAATGCAACTTTGATTATCATAGTAAATCACTGAAGGTCTCAACGGTTGACCAAATAAGCCAAACAACATCTTGCGAAGCCAGATGGCCTCACAACTAGCTAGACTGGCTGCCATATACTTTGCTTTCACTGAACTCAATGCTACTGACTGCTGCTTCTGGCTGAACCATGACACTACTGCTGAACCCAACCCAAAATAGCACCCTGAAGTGCTCTTCCTATCAGAAGCACAACCTGCCCAGTCATAATCAGTATAACCTGCCAATATCACTCCATCCCCCTGCCTGTAGTCCAGACCATAATCCACTGTCCCTTGCAAGTACCGCAAAATGTGTTTTGCAACCACCCAGTGAACCTTCCTAGGCTCACACATAAACTGACTCATTGTGTTGACTGCAAAACAAATATCTGGTCTAGTGTTGACCAAATACATTAAGGAACCAATCAGCTGCCTGTACAATGTGGGATCCACCAACTCGGAATTTGAAGCATGAAGCTTCTTCCAGTTGGTAATCATCGGTGTCGACATGGGTCTACAATCCTCCATGTGGAATCTGCCAAGGATGTCCACAATATACTTCCCCTACCCCAGGAAGAAATGCCCCTCCTCCGGCCACACCTCCAAACCCAAAAAGTAATGCATCAAGCAGATGTCCTTCATCTCAAACTTCGCTGCAAGATCTCTCTTGCAGTGCTCTATGAGTCTCTCTGCACCTGTAATGATCAAGTCATCCACATACAACACCAGAATGAGAGGCTCCTCACCTATCACAATATAGTAAAGGTTCAGATTTGCCTCA
>APFE030373570.1:257923-287453 GCA_000404065.3 Pinus taeda
TACATTAATTTTATTAAAGTCACTTTAAAATTAGACTTTAGTAACTTTATCACTTAAAGTCACTTTTAAATTAGATTTAATTTTATAAAAATTATAAAGTTACTTTAGGAGAAAAAATTAAATTTTTTTGGACACTTTTCCCTAGGCCAAAGATCAAAGCCTTAGGGAACCACCTGTCCTCCGGTACCAAATTTCAACAAGTAGAATGATTGAAGGCAACAAATGAGCAAGTGGCAAAAGATAGTTTTCCACATGGATCTTACTCATTGGAAATACTCCTCTAGTTTCAAAGCAAACCTTTTACATCTAAGTGAATAATATTTCTTATATGATGCTTCCTAGTATATTGGTTGAGCCTTACTTAGACTTCTATGGCCTTTCTGAACATTTTCATGTTCAATGGAGAATAGTGAATTGAGTTCACTAAGTTCATGAAAGGAAACTGTTCTCCAAGCTTCTATCCATCAAGGTGCATGCATCCGATAATATTGAAGCGAAGGTCAAAGAAACACACGAAGAAGACGTATGGTGGAGCTACATCCTCAAGCTTTGGGGATGAAGCTTCTCAAGGAGAGCATGTTGTGTACCTAAACACAACATTGTTATGTATGTGAGTGCACATATGTTTATGAGCTATTTTGTATGAACACGCTCATAGCTCATAGCTTTGATGTAATACTTTGATATTTGTATAAGGCCACTTATGTTAAATATGGCCTTAAATACATAATTAATGGTTTTAGGATTAATTAGTCAAACAATAGTCTAATTACCTTAGAAAGGTATCTTGGACCACAAGTTAGGATTTTGTAGCATTATTCTTATAAAAGGGATTTCCCCCTTACTTGTGTTCATCCGATATATTATCAATACGATTAATTCTTGTTACACATTTGAGTATCAATTACATGGGTGTGTCTTCATCTTTTATGAATTTTATGTGCATTCTAGCTATGGGTGAGTAGGTGCTCCCGACCCTTGTTTGTTACTTCATTGTTGTAATTTCTATTAGTACTACTTGGTATAGTGCGTAGTGTTCATTTTGGTCACAAGACATTGCAAGGTGCTAGTTTAGGGTCCTTACGCTGGTTATATTAGAGAACCAAGATATGAATATGGAATATGTGGCATCATTTATTGACAATTGTTTGTGTACTTGGAGTTATATGTAATACACTTTCATCCAGAGAAAATGTATTATGCTTAGACTTTAGCATTTTAGGGAAACCTTTGAATTAGTGTTACTGATATTGCTGATATATCTTGTGATCTTTATGATATACCATGATATTTATGACGTCTTCTTGACATTGATACTAAACACGGCAAAAAAATTATGTTTTTTGAGGTCTTTAAAATGTAGTGATTTTTGAAAATATTGTTTGTTAGCAATAAGGTGAATGTTAATCCCCAAAGTGTGATTTTTTTTTTTTTTTTTTTTTTTTTTTTTTTTTTTTTTTTTTTTTTTTTTTTTTTTTTTTTTTTTTTTTTTTTTTTTTTTTTTTTTTTTTTTTTCTTTTATTTTATTTTATTCTCTATTTTCTTGTTTTATTATATTCTCATTTGGCTAAGGAGTAGGGGACTGAGAACAAAGGATCTTACTCATCATCTTCCATTGATTTTAATATGGAAAAATGCTTGTTTCTATCACCGTTAGGGGATTGTGAAGTAGGGATGGATTTCCTATCTACTATGGTCATATTCCTAGGTGCCTCGTCTAACTTGACAAGGGTCACCTAAGTGGATAGAGGAGGATGTGTGGAATGAGTTGGTAGGGGAGGTTGGCCCAATGTTGTTGCCTTGGGAGGAGGCGGTTGAGAGTGAGACAACCTTAGTACCACAACCACTACCTACACAAACTGAAGCTTTTGCTAAAAGGTGTTTGACTCTGGTCCTAAAAGGTGTTTGACTCTGGTCACAAGAGCTTCTTCTTCTAGAGGATGAGCCATTACCTTTGCTTGCAAATGGGGCATAGATAATCAATGGCACATTGATCATAATAGATGAGATACATTTATTATATTTTGATGTATTTTTGTATTGTGTATTCAATTTTGACACTTTATGCTTGATAGGATAGCTATTGGTGTGAATGCTTGTGATATGATGTATCATTTGACATCTTATGCATCTTATATCCTTTTTTACATATGAGCAAACATCCCACCCACTAGCTTATAATCAAGGGTGAGATATTCCTCATGGCTCATGAAGAACCTCAATCGACAATTGGCTTATGAAGAGTAAACATGTTACAAGCAGGTTTTGAACCCGGGTGGGGAGGATATCAATTCTTTCTCTCAATCACTTGACATAGACCTAATTGACATTGATTTTCTTTTGATATATATGTGCAATGTGATTATTTCCTGTTTTCAGTTTAGATTTTTCAAAAAGGAATATTCGGTATTTTAAAAGTTTGATGACGTGTACTTTTATTTTCCCAGTTTTTCTGATATCTCAAGTTCATGAACCTTAATGATGTATTGATGATAACGATATCTGCAATATTGCTCTAGATAATGGTGTTCTATGTCATGCTTATGATGAGAGCAAAACTTCTCAAGAACATATAAGCAATCAAAGATAAGACAAAAGCTCAATTGATAGAGGCATTACCCAACTGTAAAGATGCCTTAAAGGCTTTGGACACATTGACAATAGTGACATCTTTGAGTTGAAAGGTATGATGAGTCCACTTGGACCAGTGAAACTTGTTATAGAAGATTTTTGCATCTTCAAATCTACAAGGCAGAGGATAATGTTTTGTTTTGTTGGGATATATGTGAGAATCTTTGCTACGATAATGATTAGTAAAGTGCACACATAAAGCACACTTGATGGGTTTAAGAGAGAGTGGACCCACAAAAATCACAAAAGAGAAAAGTTGAATGACTTCACATTTTGCGACAATTTTCGATTAGTGCCACATTTTTATAGTTACATCAAGTGAATTGCATGGTATGCCCTTCAAGAGATTAACTCCTAATATGACACTAATACATGTGAGAATTTATACTCCCACAGAATCATACCTAACATTATGCTAAATTATCTCAACTCAAACATGCTAGACACATTTGACTCATGGCAGCATGACATGCTAACTAACACACTCTTACCCTATCATTACTACTGTTGCATGTTTGACTCAATGCTTTATTAAAGACCACCACTTGAATCTCATGCTTTATTAAATACCACCACTTGAATTTTATTTTTACCACTACCACAACTCTAGGCATACTCGGCCACGTTGATGCTGGATGTAACTCCATCAACATATACATGGAGGGTACCTTAATTCCTTACAAGTTAAATGGCAAAGAGAAGATTGTTTTGATATCTCGATTCTCAATTACTTTGGTGTCTTTCCTTATAAGTGCAGGCTCTGAAGTGTAATGTGTTGTGTGCTATGCTTATTCATTTGTTACTACCAATAATCTACATGTGTCATTTCTTCTAAGTCTCTAGCAGAACATAATACAATTTTTGAGTTATCTAATTCATCAGCCATGGAGCATAACAAATATGTGAAAGAATCATTCCCAGTGTTGAGTACATTGCTCAGGAAAAGAAAAGGTATGTCAAAGGGACTCAAATTGTACATCTAGTGTTGGTACAAAGTCGGAATGCCAAGGCATATCATGAAACAATGCTAAAGTAGAAAGATAATAAGTTCTAAGAGCTAGCTAGAGACTCATTGCCAAAGAAAGCTAAAAGAGAGAGTATAAGAAATGAAACTAAAATTGTACATCCAGTAGTGGTACAAAGTCAAAGTGCCAAGGCATCTCCTGAGACAATGCAAAAGTAGAAAGATAATAAGTTCTAAGAGCTGGCTAGAGACTAACTACTGAAGAAAGCTAAAAGAGAGATTATAAGATAAGGCACTGTTACAATAGAAGTGATATAAATTGAAAGGATCTGAAAATCCTAGTACTAAGCAAAAAAAAGGGATGATATCAAGGTTTGTTGGAGTTGTTAACAAGGACGAGTGAGGAGAACAAAATGAGGGGTTGTTGCTGGGGATTTCTTCCTTTAAAACAGGAGAAAAAGCTTTAGTTCAGTTCCAGAAAATGAAAGAGGCCTATCCATGCAAGTTGCTTCCTTTTTGAGGATTACTTGAGGATTAAGATATCCAATGTGCTGGGAGGAGGCCTTAATACTAGCTCAGTAACTAGTTTTATACTATTTTGGGCCTTGCAACTGGTACATTCTATTGGTTTATATCTCCTAATATGTTTTTCCCTTGTGTCCACCCTCCTTGCATTTATGATTCTATGTTTCAGATCCTAAATCAGAGGAGTCAATCTACTCCCCTCTTCTATTGCAAATTTCATCTCCTGGAAGCCAAGCATAGGTAGGAATTATTGCTTCAATTTTGTCAATCCTTCTATACAGTGTCGAAAAAATCAGCATTGGCAAAAAATCTGCAAGGGTCCAGAAAACATCTTTTCGGAAGCATCTGTGAAAAAATCGGCAAACCGTGGCACATATTTATAAATACAAAATATATTCATTTTTTCAAAATCAGAAAAAAATCGACAAAAAATGGGAAAAATTGAAAAAAATTGGCAAAAACCACCAAAGGAAAAATCACGATATTTTCAGGCTGAAAAATCAGCTAGTTGAAAAAATTGCGATATTTTGGCATATCACCGAAAAATCGGTGATTTTCTCAACACTGCTTCTATATTCCTTGTGACTAAGAAAGACTGAAAGTTGATTTTCCAGACACTGTTATGATGAGACAACTCTGATTAATAAAATAATTAGTTCATCTTATTGCTTGACAAAGTGCCTCCTCTCTTCTGCTGTAAGTTGTGTTTCTAAGCATTTGAACAGATAGGCCAATGGCTGTGTACACCAGCAATTGTGAGGATAACTATTGAAAAAATCTTTTATCTTTAGTATTATAATGAGAACTTGATTATAGAATCAGTAGCGCGAGAGCTCTATTGAAGATCTGAAGAGTTTCAAAGGGATAACAACCCTTGAATCAGCAGTGCACTCTTTCTAAGGTGAGAGGGACCTTGACACCATTCCCAGATTGCCTTTCGAGGGCTCTTGAATATTGTTGCAATATTTCAAGGGATTGATTCGGGAGATAATGGGGCATACAACATTCAATATTAGAAAATAATTTTAGTTCTCCAGAAGAAAAGCATCTAAGAAACATAAATGTGAAGAAGTAGTGAGTAAATGCCCACTGATATTTGTTTTTGATTGTCAACAGAGGCGGTAAATGTTTCTATACTCGATAATATGCAATAAAAGGTGTAGTTAACAAGAATTTGAAGCTAAAAGAAAATATTAGGGGTGGTCTTTTGACTTTGGTGGACTTCAGTATATTAGATAATTGTTTTTTGAAATACATTCTAGATTGATCAGTTCCTTTTGAATTTTGTAGGCATTGCTTTCAAAGGTGTGACATTATCATACCTTTAGGGAGCAGAGTGAAAGCACATAGTGTTGGCCCTTACTTTTGGTCTAATATACGTGAATATAAACATCCATCGTCTAAGTTTTCTATTTCCAACTTTAGAGATTTAGTGAACTTATTTCGCCATCAATTTTTATATGTATGACCATATGCATATAGATTTGGTATGCTGGCTTAATTTTTCTGTTGATGTAGTGTATTTCATCAGAAAACAATTATATTTTTTTCCAAAGTTTTATATGAAAAGAAAACTTCGTATATTATTTTGATATCCAGTCTTAGGCTGGGTATACGTTGTATTTTTTATCATATCTTATAATTCATTGAATCTCCAAGCTTAGGTTGAATACAAGTTACACACTTCATCATAAAAAAATTGTAGTTTTTCCGGAGTTTCATATGAAAGAAAACTGATTATGTTATTTTAATATCCAGTCTTTGGTGGGATATACATTGCATCTTTTATTATAGCTAGAAAACAATTTTCCCCAGAGTTCCACCTACAGATAAGTGCATTTATAGTATATACTGGTATTGAAATGCTTTTTCCTTACTTTGAATATTTTGGTTGTTATAGGACAAGCCCTACAGAATTTGTGATTCCATATCACAAGTACGTAAAAAGCTTCAACCACTCATTTTCTATTGGGATGCGGTTCAAAATGAGATTTGAAACCGAAGATGCAACTGAAAGAAGGTGCAAAGATGCTTTTGTGTAGCATGTACACCTTGCTTTATCTTTATTGTTGACATGTTAACACTAGTATTTTAGATTGCATTACAAAACATGCTGATTGAAACTAATATTTGTATTCATAGGTACACTGGAACAATTGTTGGAATAGGTGACGTTGATCCTATGAGATGGCCTAATTCAAGATGGAGATCCTTCAAGGTAATTGTAATAGATATTGTAAATGAGAAACTTTGGTTTTTCTTCAATTTAGTATGGTGAATGTGGTGAAAGAGTGGAAAGCTCCAAGCCTTAATGCAAGTCAGGGTTGACTTCAAACATTTTCCTTGTTTAAAACTTTGCATGCTTAAGCGAAAAAATGCGTCCTACAGAAAAGTCCTTGGTTATGGTTATGGAAAACTTGTTATTTGATATAGTAGTCAAGGATGTGCATCAGATGTTAGTCACAATAGCTGTGGCCCAGTGAGGTCTAAAGCCCATTATATGTAGGAGCACGAGTAGAAACACTTAATGTGACTTGTAATCAAGCATATATGGCACTGTTTCAGGTTAGCAAGATGTAAAACTTATTATTTCACGTATAGTAGTCAAGTAATGCATCAAAAAATAAAGTCAATAACTATGGCTCCATCAGGTCTAAATTCCATCCTATGAATGAAAATATGAGCAGAAAGACTTAACTTATAATCAAGTATATGCCAATGTACTATTTTGTTTATAATGGTTCCAATATTGTATAGCATAAGGCCGACTTACATTTAGCATTTGCATCAATCATAATAAGTTTGCATTCATTTTTGCTATTCTTTGTTTAAAATTTCATTGCGGTATTATAAAATAGTATTTATTTTTTTCATTTGTGAGTAATAACACTTGGTTCAAGCCTTCCTTCTTGCATGTTTTTTACTTTCATAGATAAAAACTTGTGGCATGTTTCTTCTTGCATTTTTTGTTATGTTTAATCTAACAGATCCAATGTCATTGTTCCCTCATGTAGCGAAGTATACCACTAAGAGTGGATTGTTTGAGACTTCCCTTCGTACCTCCTAGATAGTTTTCATGAATGCATTGTCCTTGGTGTACTCTTGGAGAGGATCAATTGAACAATTTTCTCAAATAAAGCTTATGGAAGTTTGTATCTGTATGCATGCTCATCTAGAAGGAACAACTAGAACTTAAAGGACATTGGTTCAATAAATTCTTAACACTACCAAAAGTCATATTCTATATAGAGTTACTAATAACTGGATCTATAAATTTCATGATTTACAAAGGGCTAGATCTTGAGAGTTACAATTTACATTACATTAGTATGTGATTCATCGCCAAATATATTTTTCAAGCCTAACTTCAGTTATGTTGAGTAATATTATGTTGTTTAGCTTTAGATGTCAACTTTATCTTTTCTTTTCTAATTTAACTTGGGGTTTTCTTTCTATGGTGATTGTAGTTGAAGTGATAGAGTATACTAGAGGAATTGACAACTAAGTGGGTCTTGTGCATGCATGCCATGGGGTTGATTCCCACCACTACTGCGATAACCTCTAGTTTAGGGTTAGGCAGGTGGGACACCCACGGGGTTTTGAATTGGTGACCATTATGCAAAAAGTGCCTTAACAATGCACCCATTCACCGACTATTCTACACCCCATGGGCCTTGACGACTTATATTTTGAACTTAAGGATAATTAAACAATTATTGTTTTAATGGAAATTTCAGAACTCGAGGGTTAGTAGAATGTTGTTCCAAGCATTGCCAAACTAATTTAGGATTGATTATCTTTGGACTTGTTAGTTGGCTATCACCTACTAGACTTTGAGCAAGGTGAGTCAGTATCTCAAGCCAATAGGGGGACCTATATGTAGGTTGACGTTAGAAAATATTTTCATCTATTCCAATATTTCATATAAAAAGTCTCTAGCATGAGATCTTGTTTTAAATGATTAGATAAAAATCTATACAATGCACTACGACGTGAAGTGAGTGTAAATTTGGTTATTCAATAAGTCAATGCATTCGTTTAACCATAACTTGCATTTGGTGTATGGTACTTGTTGCATAGAGCTGTTGCCAAAAAAGGATAGGAAGCCCTAATTATACATAAGGAGAAAGAATATATATTAAATTGATATGATGAATGATGGTTGTAATGAATGAATATTGCTTATATGGTCCTAAATAGTAGTTATGATCAAGTGTCATAACCTTAGTTTCTTTAACTACTTATAAACAATAACATTATTTAATATTTAGTATGTTAAATTTACTAGATTAGGTACGTTACAAGTCACCTTCCTTGAAATGCTTCAACTTCGAAGTTGAAGAAACCCAATGAAATGACCTTCAAAGTCTTGAACAATATTGTCACATTGCATATCAACCAATCCATCCTAGGTTGAGGTTCTCTAGGATTATTTGTTGACTAGGTTCCTGGACCAAATTTCTTGTAGCAATTCCAAGGATGACTTCGATTTTGAGGCCAGGTTGCATAGGATTTGAGGTATTTTAGAATGTAGGTAGAATATTGTCCTTGTTCAGAGTGATGTTGATAAGTTGATTAGGTAATACATCTCTTGTGATTTGGGTGTCGATAAGGTATCCCTATAATCTGATTCTTCTTGATTACGGGGTTAATAGTTTTTTGATTCATCTCAGTGTTTCTATCTCCCTCATATACTTGCATTGTTTTGTCAATTGTTGATATTTCATCAGGGACACCACACCGACTTTTATCTTTGATTGAATTTTTGAGGCTTTTCTATTTATTGTTTGTACTTCATCTTCTGAAAATATCAGTAATTCAATTGGGTCCCAATGTCTCTCTGTTGGCAACTTTTACTTCTATTTTTGTTTGTTTTGACCTTTCTAATTTTTAATCTTCTATGAGCGAGGTGTTGTTTCAAACTTTTAGATGTGTTACCAGTAAAAAATGTCATTTGGAAGAATTCCCATGTAAGGTGTTTTGACCACTCAAGACAAGTGTATTACTATCATCTATTCCCTCTTGTTTCTATGTTTTTACTTTTCTATCCTAAGAGGAGTATCCCTATAAAACTTTGAACTCAATTGAAAATTAAAAGATCAACTGGTGCCTTATTAGTGGGTGATGGAGAAAATCGAAAGAAGAAAATTAACAAGGTAATTGATACAATTAAATCTTCTTAATGAGAAAACCTAAGTGTTGACATCATAGGCAAAGAGATCGAAGTGGATAATTCTTAATGATAAAATAAACTCTTAGACTAGATGAATTTGCTTTCATTAAATAACTATGTTGGAGCATAGTTCTCTTATAGGTCAAGTCAAATTTGGCTGAAGGAACCAAAGGGGACTTAATATGAAGGTCACTACTCGAGGCCTTGTTGATCTATATGAACTTATCATGTTGTTGTTGCAAACCTAGATATTTGGACTAGAAGAAAGTAAGAAGACTAAAAGGGTGTAGAAGAATAAATGAATGCATTGATGTTTCTTCTCTTCTTCTTGCTTCTTCTTTGACATTCCTACTGTTTATAGTTTTTTTTTTAATATCTGTATTGTTTATAGTCCTTTTCTTTTTAAATGGTATATATCGTGAAAACCACAAAATAATGGAGTGGAATTGGATGGCCTTTGTCTAGAAGTTTATTTGCCACATGTTGAAATTTTGGCATCCGACCTGTAGACAAATTGCCTTGATACCACTTGTAATAGACCTGACAGTTGTAGGTAGAGCCCGTTGAAATATGTAACTAGGTTTGGCCTTCATAATGACATATGTAATCATGATTTTATGTATTTGATGTAATGAGAAAAATAATTTATTTTTGCTGATCTCGAGCCATGCGTTTCATGCTCAAGGAAATTTATTTTTAGGTCAGGCTCCCATTGAGAGCTTCTAGGTCATTGTCATGTATGAAATATCCATTCAGGGCATGTTACATATTGTAAAGAAATTTATTTGAGTCAATGTTAAAGCCAAAAGACCCTCCAAGACCAAAGTCCAAGTGCTACTAGCAAGTCAACCTTTAAAAGAAGCAAAATAGTTTATCTTAAGGACATGTCAGCCTAGGTGCTATGTCAAGTTGGCCTACAAACATGGGAAGGAGGCCTATATATACAAGAAGACTTAGCCTCATTCTAGCATGAAGAATCAAGCATCATCACCAAGAAAAGAAGTGTGAAGGAAGAGATAAAGGGAACCTCTTGAGCATCAAGCAAAAGGAGAAGATCAAAGTATTCTAGCCTTGTTTTGGGTCCCTCATCTCACACGTGTGACTGTAGCTAGGGTTTCTGCAATACGATATTGCAACCCTTGAAAAGAGTAGAGGTATAACCTAAGAAGGATCATTTTGCTAGCCGAATTCACAAAGAGAAGAATCCAAGAAAAGTGAAGGAGAAAATCTGCCTTCACCATCTCACATGTGCAGCTAGGGTTTTTGAAAGAAGGGCCAAAAATTATAGAAGTTACAAGAAGGCCGAGATTGCAGCAAGACACGTCGAACGTACAGTCAAGGTATTAGAAGGCTGAATTTGAAGACAAGGAAGGAGTAGCTAATTAGACTGGGCAAAAGAAGCAATGATGACTTGGTCTTGGAGGAGTCTTAGTCAAGGGTCTAGGTCTTGGAATTCATCAATTGAAGATTCTATAAGAAGAAGAATTCTGTGAATTTTCCTCGCAAGGTTGAAGACGATTTGGCCCTCGCTGATTGCCTATATCTTGTGTTCTTTGTCTCATTGCTCTTTATGTTTTGGTAACTGTTTGATGAAGAGAAAACAACATTAATCAAGTTAAAAATGAACATATTTAAGAAAAGTAAAAAGTATTCGCAAGCAGTTATCATTATAAGAGAAATCATCTACACTTGTTGCCCCTAGATTTCTCAACATTGAATCAGAGCTAAGGTTACAAGTTAAGGAAAAGCAACTTAGTAAAGGACAGTCAAGTATTGAAGCACTAAAAGAAGAATCAAAGAAAGAACAATACATCAAGGAGAACATGGAATCCTTAAGAAGAGCTACTCAAGGGTCAAGTTCAAAGACATCTCCAAGTAGACTTGACAAAATTCTGAGCTCAATTCTTTTGGGCCCTAATTGCTACATTCAGAATAGAAGCAACGAAGAAGTATAAAAATCTCAAGCGCTGATTTGAAGACCAGAGAAGTCTACCATCAAGATCTTTTGAAGGTTGAATTCATTATAAGGAAAAGCAAAGTCTAGATTGTTTGCACCATTCCATGAAGTCAAACCTACAGTAACAACCACAAATCTGAAATTCTGAGGTAAATATAATTGTTTTGAAGTCTCCATTCAAGAGCTGAGATCTCCTTGCAAAAAGCTGATAAAGGAAACTCCAAAAGGAAGGAATAATCAAAATTCATTATGTCAAAAAGGATCCCAAAATTTGATCCTCTTCTGAGCATACGTAGACCTGATATCAGTTTCGTTTTTGAGATCATATCACCCTCTGGACATACATAAAATTGTTGTCTGTCAGAATTCAAGCTTGTTAAAAGTTTGATGCTCAGATCTCTCTATCTCTGTGATAGCATAAATCTCATCTTCAAGATGTGTCCTTGTGACATTACTTACAAGTTCAAATCCTGTGGTGATTGAGTACATGTGGCAGTTACCAATCTCATATTTATTTGATTTATACTGTAATGAAGTTTGTAAGCTCTGAGGAAGCAGACTTGAAGCAATCTAGTCATCTAACAAATGTCGAAATCGTATCATCTCTAGAGAAAAACATTGATATGATTATAGATATCACTTGTATAAAGACCTGTGAAGCATTAGGGTCGTCGATCAAGGGCTTCGTGGCAATCATATATTTGAATGAAGAAAAAAATGAGTACAATGAAGAATATCTTACATCAATGAAGACGACATCTCGAATTGTAAGTTATCACGACAAAGGTAAAGCAACCATAAGATATGTATGGTATATATTTTTAAGATCCATCATAGGATGTTTATGGTTGAATACATAATTATAGGGTTTGTTAGTATTCCAGGAAAAGGATGGACTCCAACATCACATGAAAAGGTAATAAAATCTGATCTAGGGCTTTGAATTTTAGAAACCCTAGGATGACCTCATGATTGCATGAAAAACCCTAGAAAGGAATTTTGGCATCATGTTTTGGTATTGTATACTTTACTTGGGGTGTTTGTCAATAAATATTACAAGTACAAGAAGTAAAGATGGGACTAAGCCTTTATTCTTAAGAAACATGATAGAGGAAGGAATTTGTATAAATATGGATGTCTGGATCACAACAAGATGAAAAGAAGGGTGAAAAAGGCCTTCACCTTGGCAGTCAAACATTATGATGGGTTGCATCATTTAGGAGATGGCATCATTATTGCATACCATTGAAACAAGAACCCATGACATCAAAAGAAGCTTTGAAAGATAGCTGAAGCAGAAGTCTATAACAATCATCATTAGAAGGAAGTAGCTCTTGGTAACCTAATTAGAAGCATAAGTAATACTCATGAGTAGAAGGAAGTCATATAGTGTAGAGCTCATCATACATCATTGGAAAGGAGCATTTGCGGATAAGGATAATCAATATCCTCCGCTGGAATCTTCATTAGAAGGTTCATCCCTTGGAAAAAGCAGTTGGCTCACTGGGAATTCTACCTTTGATGGGATTCATTATTTGGAAGAATGATGATGTGCAACATGTCAAGATGATTGAGGTACTTTCATTTAAGGGAAAGAAGCTGTTGAAGAAAGTATAGATGATCAAAAGAAGAAAAGGAGGTATGTATGCACATGTTAAATAAATTAGGTCATGCCATCATATAGTTGCAGATAGCATGGATGGATACTCTGCCTCATGAGTATGATCAAAGGAAAGGGTTCTCTTCTAGAGATGCATGAAAGCATGATTCACATATTGACTAAATAGAGTCAACATAATGGTTGACAAAGATGGAGAAACTATGGTTAGAAGTTCTTAGGAAGCAATATGTGAAGAAAGAAAGAAGAGATCATGAAAGATGCAACTATGATAAAATAGGAAAGAAAATCAACATCCAATGACTAGAAGGATTGACCATGATATCTCCTTGGGAAAGATATGAAGACTTTGGGAAAGTCTGGAAAGAAAGAAGACCCTTGACAATTAAATATCTTGGAGATGTGTCAATATGTATGCAGGATGTTGATTTTGCAACAAGTAGATGTCATGATGAAGGGCCATCACAATGGTAATTTTGATTTGATGTTCATTTCTGATTTTTGAAATATATATGGATGGGCCAATATAGGGCTACCTAAAGAGAGGTGTAGATGTCATCTATAACTCATACTCATGTGGAAGGATGGAAGATCCTGAAGGAGACATGATGTGGAAAAGGTAGTTGTATGAGGAAAAGCTAAATATGGTTTAATGGATCACTTTCTGATGATAGGAAGGATGACATGAATGACATAATTCAAGAAGGAAAGTGATGGATGGTCGATGCCCTACAAAGGAGTCCCAAAAGATGAAGGCTCCATAATATTGAAAATGAAATCATGACATCGAATGGAGGAGCTCTACAAGTAGTTGAAGTTCCCATGATCTTCACCAAAGAAGAAATGGCTGCTACTGAAAACAGGTCCCTAGTTAAGAGGGATCTTGGAAGCAAGTTTATGATTAAGAAACTTGGAAGCAAGTCCCTAGCTAAGAGGGAGCTTGGACAAGTCCCTAGTTGAGAGGGAGCTTGGGTACATTCATTCAATGGAATGAGTGTATCCTCCCTAAGTTGAGAGGGAGGGATAGACACATCATTCTTGTCTTTACTTGGGAAGAAAGAACGGAGGATTAGACAAGAAGCTGACATACAATACTCTTTGAGGATGTGGTAGGGCATCCAAGATAAGAGTAGTCGCAGAGAACCGATATTCTTTGAGGATTGGGAATCCAAGATAAGAACAGTCCAGGAAGGACATACTTTGTGAACACTCGGGTGGGGTATGTACCTTGAGAGACAATGGTGATGGTGTCTATAAATAATTGGTTTCGCAAGCATTGTGGTATGATCTTGTGGAGAGATAGAGTTGTTAGTCAAGGCCTTGCTATGTGACAATGCTGGATGATATGATGCTATATAGATGAGTTACCAATCCGACTCTTCTTATGAGAATTCTTTAGATTGAGAATGTCCAAGTACCTTGTATGGATTATGAATACCTCCCTAGTTAAGAGGGAGTGTTGAAATATGTAACTAGGTTCGGTCTTTATAATGACATATGTAATCATGATTTTATGTATATGATGTAATGAGAAAAATAAATTAATTTATGTTGATCTTGAGGCATGAGTTTCATACTCTAAGGAAATTTATTTTTAGGTCAAGCTCCCATTGAGAGCTTCTAGGTCATTGTCATGTATGTAAGACCCATTCAGGGCATGTTACATATTGTAAAGAAATTTATTGGAGTCAATGTTAAAGCCAAAAGACCCTCCAAGACCAAGTCCAGGTGCTACTAGCAAGTCGGCCTTCAAAAGCAGCAAAACGGTCTATCTTAAGGACATGTCGGCCTAGGTGCTATGTCAAGTTGACCTACAAGCATGGGAAGGAAGCCTATATATACGGGAAGACTTGGCCTCATTCTAGCATGAAGAATTAAGCATCATCACCAAGAAAAGCAGTGCAAAGGCAGAGATAAAGGGAGCCTCTTGAGCAACAAGCAAAAGAAGGAGAAGATCAAAGTTTTCTAGCCTTGTATTGGGTCCCTCATCTCACACATGTTACTGCAGCTAGGGTTTCTGCGGTACGATATTGCAACCCTTGAAAAGAGCCAAGGTATAGCCTACGAAGGATCATTTTGCTAGCTGAATTCATAAAGAGAAGAATCCAAGAAAAGAGCAGGAGAAAATCTACCTTCACCATCTCACACGTGCAGCTAGGGTTTCTGAAAGAAGGGCCGAAAATTATGGAAGTTACAGGCAAGCAAAGATTGCAGCAAGACAGGTCAAAGGTACGGTCAAGGTATTAGAAGGCTGAATTTGAAGACAAGGAAGGAGCAGCTAATTATACTTGGCAAAAGAAGCAAGGATGACTTGGTCTTGGAGGATTTTTGGTCAAGGGTCTAGGTCTTGGAAATTTTCAATTAAAGATTCTATAAGAAGAAGAATTCTGTGGGTTTTCCTCTCAAGATTGGAGAGGTTTTGGCCCTGGATAATTGCCCATATCTTGTGTTCTTTGTCTCATTTCTCTTTATGTTTTGGTAACTGTTTGATGAAGAGAACACAACATTATTCAAGCTAAAGATGAACCTAATTAAGAAAAGTAAAAAGTCTTCACAAGCAGTTATCAATATTAGAGAAATCATCTACACTTGCTGCCCCTAGATTTCTCAACAAAGTCATCACAAGAAAAGGACAAGAAGCTTGAATTATTCATGAGGATAGAAAATATATATTTAACTGATGTGATAAATGATGATTACCATGAATAAATGGTTTGGGATTTTATTGCCCTGAAAGAGGAGCAATCATGATGAAGGTTTGCGATCCTAGAATCTTTAACTACTCATAAATAATAAGTTTAAATAACATTTGATCTACTAATATACTAGAGGAGGTATATTACAGTGCTTCAAAACTTATGAAGTTATGTAGGTGAAAAACTGGAATAAAATGAAATCACAACAAGAGGCATTCATGAAATGTATTAAATTAAATCTAGAAAGCTAAGAATATCCCACAAAGATACACTAAGAAGGCTAGGTCTAAAGTGGTTGTGTTATAGCCTGAAATATTGAGAGAAGTCTCTCTTTGGACCCTCTTACATTGCATATGGTATTTAGGGTTGTCTTTATATTTCCTTTATTTGGGATTCATGTATAACTTGTTGATTTTGTAGTAATAATTTAGACAAGCACAATTTTCTGCCACTGATAATTAATTCCAATGAGATAAAGTCTTACTTTAGCTTATTTCAGAACATCATTAAGCAATTAGACTCAGAGAATTCAACAGTAGATGCAATGGAAACAATAAAAATCACAGTAGAAAGACCACTATATACACACATTCAACCTCCTCCATTTGTTATCAACTCAGATCTCACACAAAACATGTGTTTTCTGTTCACACGGGCGATGGAGAAGAAGGAAGTCTTCTAAAGTTTGACTGAGCCCTCTTTTGGAGTCTGTTGACCAGCACTGACCTGATCTGTTTAATTCAACTATGAGGCAGTTGACCGAAGTATTCTGAGGTGCTGTTTGACGGAATTCTGAGGAAGTTGACCAAAGTTTTCTGAGGCACAGTTTGACCAAATTTTGAGGATGGAGAAGAAGGAAGTCTTCTAAAGTTTGACTGAGCCCTCTTTTGGAGTCTGTTGACCAGCACTGACCTGATCTGTTTAATTCAACTATGAGGCAGTTGACCGAAGTATTCTGAGGTGCTGTTTGACGGAATTCTGAGGAAGTTGACCAAAGTTTTCTGAGGCACAGTTTGACCAAATTTTGAGGCAGTTGACAAGTTTTTTGAGACACAGTTTGACAGAATTTTGAGGTAGTTGACCGAGCTCTGTTCTGGGTAGTTTGACCAAGTTCTGGGAGGAGTTTGACTGGGCAATTTGACTGAATCTCTGGACAGTTTGACTGAGATTGTAGGAAGCAGCAGGAGACAGAAATTTGGCCTGTTGACTTAGGGTTGACCAAATTTATGAGAAGCTGTAGGAGGTCGAATTTAGGCCAGTTTGACGAGTTCTAGTTTGTTGGTCTAGTTTGACCAATTTGACTTGGAGAAATCAGATTGTACTTTTGCTGAACTGAACTATTTCTCCTAGAAAAGATTGTTGGGTTTTTCCTCGAGTTTGGGTTTCCCAGGTGAAATTTTTTTGGTGTCTACTGTGCATGGTCTTTCTACTGTGATCTTTACTGTTTCCATTGCATCTACTGTGGAATTTTCCGAGTGTAACTGCTTAATGATGTTCTGAAATATGTTAAAGTAAAATTGTATATCATTGGAAGTAATTATCAGTGGTAGAAAATTGTGCTTGTCTAAATTAGCACTAGGAAATCAACATGGTATTAGAGCGTTGGTGAAGAAAGGAGAGTAAGATCACCCCTTGAAGACACCTAGTTTTGCAATCTGACTAATTGATGAAGATCTTTGACTAGATGGCTTCCTCTATCAAGCCTAATGAAAATACAAATTATCTTCTCTTTTCTGCCCTTACAGGCACTATTATAGATCACAGTGACCTTTGGTTAGTAGATAGTGGTGCCTCCAGACATATGACGGGTAATCATGATAATCTCATAGAATTGACAGAAAGGAAGTCAACACAAAAAGTGGAACTTGGTGACAATACCAAGTATGAACTATGAAGTCAAAGGTGTTGGGTCAACATCCCTTTCAGTTGGACTCAGGATGAAATATTCATATAAATGATGTGTTGTATGTACCAGGTTTGAAAAAGAACCTGATCTCTTTTCATGTTGGGTCAACATCCCTTTCAGTTGGACTCAGGATGAAATATTCATATAAATGATGTGTTGTATGTACCAGGTTTGAAAAAGAACCTGATCTGTTTTCATGTTTGGAACAGTAGTGGAAAAAGTCTGCAAAAAATCGGGATTAAATCCTAAAATTGCGGTTTTTTCAACAAAACGATTTAATCCTCCGATTTTTGCAGACTTTTTCAGAAACAAAAAAATCGTGATTTATTCCTTAAATGCCTGATTTTATCGGGAGTCGACTGAAAAAGATTGCCATCTCTGTTGACTGTATTGCCATCTCTGTTGACTGTGGGATATGACAGTGGTGTTTAAGGGCTATCATATAGTGATTTGATAAGCAAAATTACTATGAGTTGCCACTACTGTTAGCGCTGCTATACAATGAATTTGATGAGGCAAATTTGCTGTGAGGAGGCTAAACAATAAGGGTTTTGGACAACTAGTATTCAGTGTCTTGGAAGGGCCAAACCATTGTGAGTTGATGATGTATTTTGATGCTGATTGTACAGTGATTTGGTGGTCAAATCCCTTTGAGAAGTAGATCTGGTTAGGGCTGAGTATATTGTGTATTTTGGAGCAACAAATACTCAATGAGCAATTGACGGCAAATGAGGCAAAGGACTTGCCAGGTGTCAAGGACAAAAAAAAATGCAGAAAGGGTTGATCTAGATGGGCTACCTTAACAAGTATATGTTTGTTCTTGTCTATTTCTCATTGGTTAGATTGCAGATCTAATGTTGCAGACTACAAGCCCTAATGGACTGTCGATACTCTAGATGTTAAAAAAAATAAAAATAAATGAATATTTTTGTGTTTTTTTAATTTTGCCGACTTTTTCAGAAAACTCCCGACTTTAATGAGTTTTTCAACTTTTGAACCTTTGCCGATTTAATCCCGACTTCGACTTTTTCCACATTGAGTTTGGAAGACAAAGGGTATACAATTGCATTTGTTGATGGACAAGTCCTTGTATGGAAAAATGGCTCAAGCATAGATTCTACAGAGGTGATTATTGTTTGAGAGGGAGGCTTATACAGACTCCACGGACGATCAACTCAAGCACTAGTACATGAGAACACCAATCTATGTGAGTTGTTAAAGTTGGCAACTAACGATCAATTCCCTCATTTGGCATCTGCTCTTTTGATGGCACTCTTGACCCTTGAGGAGCTCTTGATGACATCATTCGTCATTGGGAATTTTGAATATTTTTTTCTTCCTCGAAAAGCTTCTTTTTTGGGTCGACTCCCCTTCATGTTGGCTCATGGATGAAAATACATGTTTTTTCACCCCACGTCAACCACTATAAATATAACATATGTCCTCCTCATTTTGGCACCCAACAACACATTCTCTCTCTTCTGGTTGATTTGTACACATCTGAGGCAACAAATTCTTCTCACACGTGCGAAGGGTGGATTGGGCATCTCTGTTCTTCTACGTTTTCTTTTGTGACATTTGACAAGCTTTAACCGAAGCTTATTTGGCACTAATTTGTTGTGATTTTTGTGGAGATATCTCTGTTTGGGCAGGCTGCACATTCTGGCATAGGAACCGAGGCTTTTGGTGAGGTTTCACCTACATTGACTGCAAGGTCTAATCTCAGGTTGACAATAGATATGACAAGTTTTTACTCTCTCCTTTGGTTGCTGATTTCTGGACTATTTTGGCATTACTTTCATCAGTTCTTGAGGCCGCATTGACTGGGCTACTAGACTGAAATTTTGGAGGACATTTGATTGGAGTGACCACTATTGACTTTTGTGGTTAGGGCAGTTTGATTGTTGTTGACAGTGTTAAGATTTGCAACATTTGACATATTAGTTTTTGGGCCTCTTGTCTATCATCATTATAAAAATTGGATTTTTCTCTCTCTGTTGGACATTTGATATTAATCAATAAGGAGGATTGGTTGGATTTTCCCCCTTGTGGGGTTTTGCCCTGGCATTAGCCTAAATATCTGTGTTCTCTTGTCTTGACTTGTCTTCTGCATTTTATTGTTTATGTCCTATCTATAGTTACTGTTAATGGTGATCTAATGGTTAATGTGATTGCTATTGAAATCTAAGTGGAAATTGTCATTGGGCTGACAAAAGGACATTGAAGTAATTGTTGCAAGCATATAACATACCATTGTTATCTAAAATTAATAGTTATGGCATTGAATACTTGCTTGCATTCATTATGAAGCTTTGCCAACATTGATGAGTACGGTTACAGGTCTTCCAAAGGCCTAGGTAGAGCATGAAGGAGTTTGCAAGGGTTGTGCACTTGGCATGAATGTCAAGGGATCTTTTCTGAGCAGTGGCAATAGGTCCAAGGGGATCTTGGATCTAATACATTCAGATGCATGTGGATCGATGATAGTATCATCATTGGGTGGTTTTTGGTACTATGTGACATTCATTTATGTTTTCTCCTGGAAAACATGGATCTACTTCATGAAGACCAAGGATGAAGTCTTCAACGAGTTCCAAGAGTTCAAGGCTCAGGTAGAGAACCTGATAGGGAAGAAGATCGAGCTTCTGAGGTCAAATAATGGAGGAGAGTATACATCCAAGGATCTCATTTCCTTCAGCAAGGAAGCAATGATTAAGAGGGAGTTGATAGTCCTTTATAACCCACAACAAAATGGGATTGCCGATAGGCAATGATTCATGGTCAAGATTTACCCAAATTCTTATGGGGAGAGGCATCCAAAACAACAATTTATGTTCAGAACAGAAGTCCTCATTTGGATTTTGGGGAATAAGACTCCTGAAGAAGCCTTCACAGGTGAGGAACTAGAGGGTGGGCATTTAAGTATCTTTGGTTGTCCAGTCTACATTCATGTACCCAAAGAAAAGAGGATGAAGTTGGAACCTTGTGGGAAGAAGGGAACATTTGTTGGATATATTGAGACATCAAAGGCTTATAGGATTTATGTTCCAGGATGACGACATGTTGAGATTGGCTGGGATGTTACCTTTGACGAGGATGCAGCCTACTGGAGATCGAAAGAACTTCACATGGATATTGATGATGAGGAGAAGGACCCTCCCATGGATGTGGGTTCAGGTCCTTCCGCACTTGTGGATCATCCTTTAGTTCATCAAGAAGAACCAAAAGGGCCCATTGAGCCAGTGGAACGACCTAGGATCATTGTTCTAGAATCCAAGAAGATACCATCATGGCTTTGAAGTACATTGCAAGATGCAGAGGGACATGCAACTCCACGTGGGACTTTTAGCGAAAGCAAACATTCTAAGAACTACTCAGGATATGCAACACTGATGAGTCACATCATTGATTTCGAGCCCATCCAACTATGAGGAGGCAACAAGCTAGCAAGTTTGGAAGGATGCCATGATGGAGGAATATCAGTCCATCATGAAGAACGATGTGTGGGACATTGTGCTGACACCTATGGGGAAGTCAGTGGTGACTTCCAAGTGGGTCTACAAGATCAAACATGTAGTATATGGCAACATAGAGAAGTACAAAGCGAGATTCGTGGCAAGAGGGTTCTCTTAGAAAGAGGGAGAGGACTATGAAGAGACATATGCTTCAGTTTCCAGGTACACTTTATTAGAACTATTATTTCTATTGCTTCTATTATGGGTTGGAAATTACATCAGATGGATGTGAAGACCACTTTCCTCAATGGAGTGATTGAGGAAGAAGTGTAAATAGAACAACCTCAAGGCTTTGAAGACATGAGAGGGAATTTGATGTTTGTAGACTAAAGAAGGCTTTGCACGGACTCAAGCAGACACCTCGAGCTTGGTATTCTCAGATCGATGGATACTTGATGAGTCTTGGTTTTATCAAGAGTGTTGTCGATCCCAACCTTTACTACAAGTTTGTTAGAGGTGAGCCCGTGATCTTGTTGTTATATGTTTATGACTTGTTTATGACAGGAGCATAAATTTCCATTGATTAGTGTAAAATGGAGTTGACCTTTGACATTGAAATGAAGGATCTAGGCTTGATGCATTACTACTTGGGATTAGAAGTATGGCAAAAGCCAAGAGAGATCTTCCTTGGTCAAGGGAAGTATATCATTATGATGCTGCATAGATTTGGGATGATGGATTCCAAGTCCATGCCCACCCCCATGGTGACCAATTTGAAGACGCTGAGAGACTCTGATTCAGATTTGGTGGATCCATCTATGTATCGACGATTGATCAGTTCATTGATGTATCTGGTTAATACCAAACCTGATATTTGCTTTGCAGTGAATACTTTGAGCTAGTTCTTGGTGGAGCTAAGGCATGTACACTGGATTGTGGCAAGGCATGTGTTGAGATATCTGCGTGGTACAGTTGGTTATGGATTGAGAATCGAGATATGTCTCAAATGGTGAAGTACAACTGTAGGGATATACATATTCAAATTGGGCAGGGGTTGCTGAAGACAGGAAGAGCACATTAGGATGTTGCTTCAATTTGGGTTCTGCTATGATATCTTGGATGAGTAGGAAGTAGACAGGTTGAGTATATTGCAACTAGTTTGGCGAGTTTTGAAGCAATGTGGCTTTGGAAGCTACTCACATGATTGTTTGATTAGGTGTTGGATACGACCATGTTATATTGTGACAGTCAAAGTTGTGTGAAGCTTTTAGAAAATCTAGTTTTCCATGACAAGTCAAAGCACATTGAAATCAAGTACCATTACATCTGAGACATGGTACAAAAGGGAGCAATTAAGCTCCAATACATTTCTACAAATGAGTAGGTTGTTGACATTCTCACAAAGCCTATGCCCTAGATGAAGTTTGTCTACTTCAAGAACAAGCTTGAGTGGTTGAGAAATGCCTCCTTCATTGAGAGACAATGTTGATGTTGTAGCATTAAGGGTAGACATTCTCCCTAGGTCAAGGGTATTGACCAGGAGCCATGTAATGTGGCTAGGGAGAATGCTAGGTCCTTATAATATTAGTGTAGCCTCCTTATTGTTATTGTTAGTGTAGTCCCCTATTGTTATTGTTGTGCCACATAGAAGCCTGCTATTTTTGTTATTGTGCCCTTACGTTATCATTGTTATGTACCATTCTTCAAACCATGCATCTTAGCTTCCATGTCTGCTTTTAATCCATCCTTCAAACCTTCTATGACTGTTTTTATTATTTAATCCATCCTTCAAACCTTCCATGTCTGCCTTTAAAAGTTTAAACCATTTTTCAAACCATCCATCTTAGCTTCCATTTCATTTTTGGTTACTCTTTGCGAGAGCGAAATTTGTTGCACTTGGTCGCGTAATTTTGATATATCATGTTGCATTTATTCCTCTTATTCATGTGTCATAGTAGAGCTTCCTAGTTGCTTACTGGAAGTATCCATTTTTTTTGTTTTTTGTTTTGTTTTTGTTTTTGTTTTTTGTTGTTTCGAGGCATATTGGAACCAAATAATGAGATCTATGTTTTACTATGCCTTTTGAGTTACTTCGGAGTGATTGTTCAAACAAAACTTGTGCAAATTTTAAAGAATACACATCTTTTTCTTCTTTTTTTTGAAGCTTGATATTGAAAATGTTGTATCTTTGAAATTTCGACCTCCCAAGATTTGAAATTCGGTCTTGTGGTAGCACTTTGAGTTTTCTTTTCAACGCGACAAGTCAAACCAAGATAGGATTCTTCAATATAAAGCTATGCCAAATCTCCCATGATGGCCTGATTATGGATTGGTTTAGTAGAGCGAACTTGTACGGGATGCCACCTATCACTGTTTAAACCTTCAACCTTGAAATTGATACATGTAAAACTACAATCCGTGCACTTTCAGTCAGTTTTTACGAAATTCAAATCTGATGGCTGAAAAGAAAGTTATGACTATTTTCCCTATGTCACCTATTTGACATTGGATTCTGGAGCATGCAGAAACCCTAATTTCTTCGGACCATATCTCAGAAAATATAGTGAACCAAGATCTGAAATTTCTACACAAAGTTCACCAAGATTTCGGCTCCGAGTGGTCAAAATTTCAATTTCTGAAGCTTCGTAGAAAAAGTGTTATAGCAAAAACACCAAGATAACTTGTTTGAAGCAGTGAAACCCTAGAATCCAAAGCTCTGATACCAAATGTTATGCAACTAGATCACAAAACAGGAGAATTGATAGATCAACGACTTGAAAATTAGCCTCTTCGAGGGAGAAACCTCCTTTACATCACATAAATGAACAATTCTTCAATGGTACAAATGACATGACCTCCCTGGTATATATAGGAGTCTAAGGGGTCACAATATAATCAGAGCCTACATAACAATAATAATGTAAGGGCACAACAATAACAATATGAGGGCGACATGGACACAACAATAACAATCGGGGGCTACACTAACAATAACAATAAGGGGGCTACACTAATATTATACAGACCTAATAGAGAATGGCCCAGAGAGCATTAGGGCCTGGAGTGCTCCCACGGTCAGAAGGTTTGACCATATTGCCAAGGGTTACTTGGCTAGTGGGTAGGCTGAGTGCCCCATAGCATCGAGAAACTGTTTTACCATTCAAGTATCATGTGATGACATGAAGGAATGGTAAATTGGCCTAGGGTTTCACCATTGGTTAGGGGTATTGACCTGGTTCCAAGTGACGACTTGGATAGTTGGTGACCCAGGATTAGTCTTGTGTTTACTCCGGTTAGGGGATACTTGACCATATCACCAAAGGGTATTTGGCTAGTGGGTGACTAGATCCATTTGCAAAGGATATGTGACTAATGGGTAACTAGATCCTTTGCATGATGCTGATGCAAGATGCTTTCCACATGTATTTAGGATAGAACATGAAGTGGATGGATACATTAACATAGCGGGTTCATTTAATCTTTTCTTTGGATGGTGAAATTGTTTAGTTCAACAAAAGTAGAATGTGATTTTTCGAAGACAAATTTGGTCAAACTAGACCAACAAACTAGCACTAGTCAAATTGGCCTAAATTTGGCCTCCTACAATTGCTTATAAATTTGGTCAACCTTGAGTTAACAGGTCGAATTTTGGCCTCTTGCTGCTGCCTAAAATCTCGGTCAAACTGCCCAGAGATTTAGTCAAATTTCCTAATCAAACTTGTAATATCCCCAATTTTGATTTCAGCATTAGAGATGAGTTTTGGGAGAGGATGCAATTCCGACATTGGGACTTAGGAGGAAAAGGGAAAATTTGCGGCTCTAGTGGAATGTGGGGGTCACAAGAAAGAGAATTTGACCCAAGGAGGGAAGTCAACTCTTGGAGGAGAGAAGAAAGAGAAGGAAGTGCAAATTAGGAGAGCGAGAGAGAGTGGGGATCACAAGGAGAGAAGAGACCAACAAATTATAAATAGAGCTTGGGGGTCTCACTTTTGGGCATCTTTGATCATTTGACAATCTAACAATTGTTCTCTTGAGCTGCTTAGCCAAGACAACCGTGTTGTTTAGCACAAGGAATTTCCGAGCAGGAATTCCACCCTCATTTCAGAGAACTTCAAGTGTCTCCCTAGTGAGGAAATTTGGGGAGCTCAATTCAGAGTTTCCTTTGGGCATCATCGTAGGAGTTACTTAACAATACACATTTCTTGGGTACAGAGGTATCTCTGTGGAGCACATTGTGGGAGCAGGAGTGGACTAGAGGCTTCGGGTTTTTGCAGGAAATTCTCTTATAGTTAGACTAGAGTTTGGATAGAGGGATTTTTGGGATGGATTGGAGGCTATCACTTGGGTCGAATTTCCTACCTCTTGATAGGGACGTGGAAGCTAATTTGTGGTGCTTGGAGGAGGAGATTCACGAAGAATTTCCCTTCGGGAATTTACACGAGATTTCCTTGGGAAAGGACGAAATTATGGAGTAATTTTCAAGGCTAGAGGTACTTGCTTCAGTGTGGGACGAATTTGCCTTCCTAGGGTCTACGCAGTTATTTTTTGGGCTTAGCTTGCAATAATAAAATTACTTAGAGTTAGCAGGATTTGAAGGCTGGACTCTTACTTCTCTTTTGGGAGAAATATTGTAGGAATTTCCAACTTAGTGGAGGAGTTTTGGAGCAGGGATTTAGCAGAGATTTCTGCACTTGGTGTTGGGCTAGCAGTTGGAGGAGAACGCACCAATTTTGGGTAAATTTGGGTTGGTGGATTCAGGCCAAACCCTTTCTAGGTTTTTGTTGGTTTGGTGAGAGGAGCCCGAGATTAATTTTGCAGAATTTTATGGGTAGATTTGAGGGTCAAACAGGGGTCCCAACTCAGGCAACAATTAGAGGAGCTAGGGGGAATTTGGGACAAAACTCCGTGTTCAACATTTGGCCAATTCCTTTGTGGGTTATTTTGGGTATTTGGTGGAGAGCCCGGGGTTAATTTCTGGAATTTTCCGAGCACCGAAGGAGGCCCTAGTAGCAGTTCTTCACAACCAACAAGATATTTCTGGGTAGTTTCAGCACAAAGCCAGGAAAGAGCAACAACACATTGGAGAGAGATTTCTTATTGTTCATTTGGGCTTAGCTAGCTTGCCTTGAGCAAGCCAGGTCCACTCTTTCCAACACCTCATTGTACCCTCTTCTTATTATAATAAAATGGCTTAGCAACGCGAATTTTGGTGAAATTTCATGGTATGATTCATGTGTTTGATTTTCGTGGTTTTATGTCTATGTTTGCTTTGTTATTTACTCTAAAAATTCCCTAGGAATATTACAAAACTCTGCCTAGAACTTGGTCAAACTGCCCATAATAGAACACGATCAACTACCTCAGAATTTGGTCAAACTATGCCTCATAAAAATTTTGTCAACTGCCTCAGAATTCGGTCAAATTGCGCCTCAGGAAAATTCGGTCAACTTCCTTAGAATTTAGTCAAACAACACCTTAGAAAACTTCGATCAACTTCCACAGAATTCGGTCAAACAGGTCAGGTCAGTGCTAGTCAACGAACGACAAAAGTGGGCCCGGTCAAACTTCAGAAGACTTTCTTCTCCTTCACATTTGTGAATAGAAAACAAATGTTTTGTGTGAGATCCTAGTTGATGCCAAATGGAGGAGGTCGAATGTGTATATATAGTGGTCAAATCAAGTGGTTTTGACCAAGGGTCACATTCATTCAAATGGTGGGGCCGACCTATCTCTGTGGAATCGACATGAGCTTAAAATTATTAATTTTAATTTCTTTAAAAAGGCTGATTTGAATATTGACCTTAGCTACCAAAAATCAACATAATTGGGTAAGTGAATGTTCTACAGTGTATCCTTTTTATATGATTTAGCTTTGATAACCCACAAATAGTGTACTTATTGAAAGGCTTGTTATTTAATTATGTTCCGTAATATAAAAGCATTGTTGTGCAATCTAGATAAGGAGTGTGAGCAATTTGAATTGTTAGCGTGCAGAGTGGGTTGATGATGATGAGAATGGGAAGAACTTGGAAACCACTTTCCATTCTATCCTTTTGAGATAGTGAGAGAACAATTTCCAATTCCACTGTGAATCAATTTTTACCTTCAAACTCATCCATTTCCAATTCTTTAAATTTGCTCACACTTGGCGGTGGCTCCTATTGAGCCTTACATATCTAAACAAGTGAGTCTTTTTTAGTGCATGATACAAAGAGTTTGACAAAAACTGTGGAAATTTGTTGCAACCTTTTGCGATCTTGCATTATTATGGTATTGGAAGAAAATAAATCTCACACAATATGTAGCATTAGCTAATTTTCATGATGATTATGTATATACTGTGTAGTCTAATTTGGCAATTTAAGATTTGAAATCTACAAAGATGAAGCCTCTTGAAAACTTGCAACAATTTTACCAACAAATTAAAGATTTGATATGTCAGTTAGTATCTATCTTACTGGAAGAATAAACAAATTATTGGTCTGTATTCGGTTTGTCATTGCAAATTTGTATACATTGACATAACAAAATGTCTTACAACATTATATACACTTATGAAATTTTACGAGGAAATGGAATGGATAGAGAAAGATATTGGTAATGGAACTTCAGAATTAAGACGAACAATGAAAATAAATTCAACCATAGATGAGAACAGTGTCAAAGACATTTATCTTACTGGTTATAAGAAAATGCATCTTCCTAATTCATGTCATTTATACAAGCCAACATTTAGTGATGATTCTAACCAAACCAAGTGGAAGAGAGTAAAAAAGGATGGCATTTCTTTGTTTTTACCACAATATTTGGAGCGATGGTAAAGTGATGTCTAAAGAATCCAAAGAATGTTAGAAATTAGGGATGGATGCAAGTACCTCTTATTGATTTTTTAGGGATCTTCTTATTTTATAATTACTTTGTATAATTTGTTAATTTTATATTTCATTTATTCAATTTCATCATAAAGCAATTACACAGAAGATCTTCAACCATAGACATTAGGATCATAATGAGATAGCCAAATCAAGAACACAACCATTTACCCTGGGAAAACCCACGTGGGGGAAAACCCAAAAACCTTTTCCTTTGAAAAATCATTGAGTTCAATAGAGATACATCAGTCAAATACAAGGTCAAACAGAGCAACAAATATAGCTAGGTCACACTTGGTCATGCTTCCCTCTAGCCAGGTCAATAAGCTGTGCCACAAACTCATCCTTGATCTTCTTAACTGAGAATTTCCCTGTGGCAAAAATTCGATCTCCTTCTTTAAGACTGCTCCTTAGATAACCTCTGAAAATCTGTTAGGATATTCGGACACATAGGAATAGTTAAGTTCAACTTGGTCTAGTATAGAGTTAGGTTAGCGTTAGGTAAAGTGTGTTTCTTTACCGTTGTACATTTTGTAACTTACAATCCGACGGTCACGATATGTAGTGATCCGACGGTTCATTCTCTCCTCGTTATTACCGACACTTGATCCGTAGCTTGACACCCGATTGGTCCATGAATTCTATTTAAAGCGCATGGAGAGTCATTTGTAGGTTAACCATGCATGAGAGAAGCTTATGTAAATTTTCATTCTTTCATTAATAAATTGCCTGTAGTGGCCACGTTGCACATGCCGTGGACTGTTTCCCTCTTTGAGGGTTTTAACCACGTCAAAATACTGGTGTATTGATCTGTGATCTGTTTGTGAGCGGTGTCCTTTTGGTGTTCTATCTGAGGAACTTACCGTGTAAATTCCTACATGGTATCAGAGCTATTTGAGGGCCGCGTCCGTTGGTGATCCAAATCTGAAGCTGGTAGAACTGCATGCGGCTGTCGTTTCCTAGATCTACTTTTTCTGACTACTTTCGGGCCGAGAAGACTGCTCTGTTGTGTTCGGAGCATCTGTTCCAGCGAGGAAACCCTTTCGTTTCACACGAAAATGTTTCCGGTAGCCCTATCTGCGTCATTTTTAAGATCTGGAGGTATACAGTGTTTATCTGCAGTTTACTGTTATTTTTTCTCTCTGGTTATTTCGGTTTCTGTTTATTTAGTTTTTTTTATTACCGGATCTATACCTTTCATTTCTGCGTATGCTCTTTGCCCTGCGACTCTGTGCGATCTGGGCAAATCAGAAATAGAAAGGAAGTTTTTTTTCTCATGCATATGCTCTTTTCCCTACACCTTAGTGTGATCTTGGAAAATCAGAAACATTGAGAAAAATATTTAGTTTCCGGCTAAAGCTAACTTCGAGCCATAAGGTTCATTTTTCTTTGCATATTCGTGTTGGGTTTTTTGTTTTGTGTTTTGTAGGGAAAAAGAGCTTTCTCAAGGCAAGCATGCAACCCAAGAACCCACTCTCTCTCTCTCTCTCTCTCTCTCTAAATTTTTTTGTATAGCTCAATTGGTTCAAAGATATTTTAAGAGAGTAGAGGTCTTGGGTTCAAATCTCCATTTTGTGGGGGCGTTTTTTTTTCATTCCCGCACATTCGCGCACTTTGTCAACAACTTCAACAATTATTTTTTAAAAAGCCATAACTTATTCATCCGGAAGCCTTTTTCAGAGCCGTTTTTTTTAAACAGCCTAATTTTTCGAGATCTATCCATTGGAACACTT
>APFE030373577.1:0-10074 GCA_000404065.3 Pinus taeda
TTACATTCCCCTCCCCCTTATTTTTGCACTGTCCTCAGTGCATGATATACCCATGTAAAATCAAATTCTTTTGCCTTGAACTTTGCTTTGTGTCAGGTACTCACTGCACGCCTTGTTTGTTAGCTGTTCCTATTTAGCCATCAGGAAAATAGATATGTTAGTCTTTACTATATAATATTTACCTTATTCTCCGGAGTTTTCAATTTCAAAATGTAATTGTTACTCGGAAATAAATTTACATTCAAAAACCAATACTTATGTGTATGGTTGTACAGTGCTTCACCAAGCTGCCCGTGGGAAGTATTGGGACTTTGATACATCCACATGGTCCCAGCTGTTGGCATTCCTGAATTGCCTCTTGCTTGCGATGTCCACCCCCTTATATGGTTGTTTTGGACACTCCAGAACAGGCCTGAAGAACACTCTCACAGTGCTACTTATCTTATTGAATTTGGAATTTATATGAAGCAATCAAGATCCATGTTCTCTGTTCCACCAAAGTTTGCCAAAGAAGAATCCCCTCTAAGTGTTAGGCAAATGACAATCCTTCGAATCTCATTATGCCCCTAACATTATCAGCTTTGGCATCAAGACATCCATTGTCAAAACTCTTGCTGCAATACCAAGCATCGCCATAGTAGTTATGCCCATGCCAAAATGCTATTAGCTAGCATAATATTTACTGTAATTGTGTCCAAGAATAATACGTGAAAAATGAGAAGCAACTAGTAATTTCCAGCTGATTTAAAAAAATCTTTTCTGTGACAAATATACCAACAAAATCTGAGGATGATTTTAGACAAGGCCAATCCTTTGGAATAGACCTAATGATAATGGTAAGGGCAATGTTCTTTGCACTTGTTTGCAAGCTGACAGAATGCGCCCTTCCACTTCTGTCCCTTCTTTAGCATCTTCTATAGTCTTCAAATCCAAAAGAACATGTGTCGGACAATGCTTGACACAAGAAAATCTCTAGTTTCAACTGACATAGCTTTGGAAAAGGACTTTGCAGTTTATCTACAGAGGTAACACTTGAAATAATCTCAGATTCAGAACTGTATTTCAAAGGTAGTACCGACCTCCTCTAGTTGCTACCACTCATCCTAATTCTCAGATGTCATTAAACTCTGGAGTCAAAACTGCCCAGAATAAAGGTTCGATGCACTGATCCTAAGTGAAATTTTGCTGTTTAGTCAAACTGCAGTTTAAATGCTTCTTCTGCTATAGGGAATGGAGGCAACGACACGGATATTGTAGCTGCTGTTCTTTCCTTTCCAAATTACGCATCATATGCCAGACATACTTTTGTTCACCTCAATATATAATGATCTAGCAATCTGTTAATAAAAGCTAAGGATTTCATCATTTAATTGATTTCTTCCACGACCAAGCTCTTTTATTTTTGGTAGTTGAAATTTCAACAGCAACCCAGCAATCAGCATAAGCATTTCAAAACAATTTATATATTTGTTTATATGTGAATAATTGTAATGATGGGTAAAACACACAGGCTTGGAGACACTAAAATGTTGGTTGTAGGTGGTTTACACAGAACTCAAGCCAATGCGGTGTATAAGTGAAGAGGGCAAGAGCCAATTTGGCTGTTGATTCCACCAAAGACTGACAAATTGGAATTAAGTTGTAAAATGTGGTTTGTGCAACAAGAATTCACACTAATGAACAGAGGAATCATTGCACTTGGAATTTAGGGAATTTGAAAAAAAAACCTGTGGTATCAAAGATCGGTTGCTCTCATACCACAAAATGACATCAATTTGATAAGAGCCTAACCTGCAGGCAAGGTGAAGAAGAGAAAACTTAACAGAAAATAAGCATAGAAACAACATTCTTCCTCCAAGAACTTATTTCATCTCCTTGGCTATTGTCAAATTTAAAATAAATAGCACAGTAGTGAAATTTATAAGTTCGAAGATTTGAAATATTTTAGAGTCCAATTGTTGCCAAAGATTTCAATCTAATCTTTTTAAGCGTTAAGGCACATCAAAGTGCAGAACCTCTCAAATATATAAACAGTAGTGACACCAAAATCCAACATTTATAGTCTTCCTTTCATATTTGCTTCTCTTTTTGATTAATCTCTGCTACAAAATTTCAGAATTGAACATCTCAAATCAAGTCTGAAGAAAATTAGTCCATTCTTCCCTGTCAAGGGTTGTCTTTCAACATTATAAAGATGGTCTTTGAGCCTTATAGGCTATAGGATATTGTCATTTTTGTGGCTTTATGGGCCCAAAGACTATTCTCAAGTTTTATTTTTTTTATACTAGGTCTTTTGAGAAGTTCCTTACAGAGAAACTCAATCATCAATAAATAATTTCGTAAGTCATCCCCTACTTTTGCTCCGAACTGTTATGACACTAGTTCTGATGCAGGAAAAGAAAGAAGAATGCATACTTAATGAATATGAAGTGAGTGTGATATTAGAGGTGATTAATGACTGTTTAATTGAGGGGAAACAAGGTAAGGCGGCAGCTCCCTCTTAAGGGAAGCTGCTTCACATATGAGAAGAATTAGGGATTGGCCAGCATTAACGGGAAAAAAATGTATGGCTGACTAGACATTAGAGATTCAAAGAAGGATGGCTTGGCCACAGGCAGCCCACCTAAGCACATCTTGGACACCCTGACTTATGGTGTAACCAAACAAAGTGCAGAACCTCTCAAATATATAAACAGTAGTGACACCAAAATCCAACATTTATAGTCTTCCTTTCATATTTGCTTCTCTTTTTGATTAATCTCTGCTGCAAAATTTCAGAATTGAACATCTCAAATCAAGTCTCAAGAAAATTAGTCCATTCTTCCCTGTCAAGGGTTGTCTTTCAACATTATAAAGATGGTCTTTGAGCCTTATAGGCTATAGGATATTGTCATTTTTGTGGCTTTATGGGCCCAAAGACTATTCTCAAGTTTTATTCTTTTTTATACTAGGTCTTTTGAGAAGTTCCTTACAGAGAAACTCAATCATCAATAAATAATTTCGTAAGTCATCCCCTGCTTTTGCTCCGAACTGTTATGACACTAGTTCTGATGCAGGAAAAGAAAGAAGAATGCATACTTAATGAATATGAAGTGAGTGTGATATTAGAGGTGATTAATGACTGTTTAATTGAGGGGAAACAAGGTAAGGCGGCAGCTCCCTCTTAAGGGAAGCTGCTTCACATATGAGAAGAATTAGGGATTGGCCAGCATTAACGGGAAAAAATGTATGGCTGACTAGACATTAGAGATTCAAAGAAGGATGGCCGGCCACAGGCAGCCCACCTAAGCACATCTTGGACACCCTGACTTATGGTGTAACCAAACAATTCGCTAGTGTAGATAAACCTCCAAATTCTTCATATTATTTCATTCTCTCTCCTGTTGTCTGCAGTTATTTTGCATTTATTCATTAATATAGGATTCTCTACATCTAGAGTTATATTAACTTATTCTCCAAGTGTGGCCAATGCAAATCATATGTGAATTTTTGCTGGCTTTAGGCCTAATCCTGCTAAGTATTTTCTATGAAAGGGAACCACCGCCATTTTGGGACTGGGGCCTCCTGTGTGGAAAATTTTGTGTGTTTTGTTTGGTGGCATACATGTTTCTATTATATAAAGTCACCTACTTTTGAAAGGCTTGGGAAACCACATAATACAAATTTCAAAAGGCTTTTTGGGCAGCAACTCCCAAAATCAACAAAATTCACAAAAATTGGGTGTCTCAGCTTAGTTTCAGCAGTTGGAATTTGTTGTTGTTTGTGCCTATGCACAACTTCAAATCTTTATGTATGTTCTATGCTAGAGCAATTTATTTCAATTTTCACAGTTAGTTCAATACCTTTTCCAGATTAGCAATCACATCATCATTAAAGTAAACTGCAAATAGAACATAAATATAAATTGTAGAAGACAAGCCAAGACAAGAGGACACAAGATGTGGCGTTAGCCAAGGACAAACCCCAATGTGGGGAACCCTTGATCAATTCTTCTTATATGTTCTTTAATAGTTCAGCAGAGAGAGAGATAGTACGTTTACAATTGAAGTCAACACTTTGACTTATCTAGATAAGAGCATAGATCATCTCTAAGAAGATGATACATGAGATCAACTGATTCTCCAAGGTGACTCCTTCACCTACTGTTGTGTTGCATTTCGTCATCATGCCGCACCTCACCGTGCTGCACCATGCTGCACCCATCATCACTATGCTGCATCTCATCATGCTTCATTAATCATAAATGTACCCATCACTGTTTGCATTATGTGCCATTGTTGCATCATGTTGCCACACTGGCCTTTGTGCTGGTTGCACCTTGCTTGCTTGTTGTCCCTAGCATGCTTGTTGCATGCTAGCTGTCCCTTGCATGCTAGCTGTACCAATACATGCTTGCTGTACTAAGTATCATGTTGCTGTCCCAATATTAGTTTGTTGTCCCTGATATGCTTGCTGTAACATTGCATGCTTGGTGTATTTGCTGCTAAGTACCATACAATTGTCCCAATGTTAAGTTAGTTGTCCCTTGCATGCTATTTTCCTTCAGAGACAGATGCTCTGGCTGAAACCCTAGATAAACACTCCGGCAATTCCTTAGCTCCAATCTGCCCCACGAAAAACCCCAACGTCAGCCTCTAGGGACTGCGTCAGACTTTTCTGCAGTTCCGGCAGTTCCCGACAGTGCCAGCTATTCCCGACAGTTCCGGATTCTGCCCTCTGCGTCAGCTTTCCTGACAGTTTTGGCCTCTGCCCTCTGCGTCAGCTTTCTTGGTTGTTCTGGCAGTTCCCTATAGTTTCAGCTGTTCTCGACAGTTTCGACTTTTGCCCTCTGTGTCAACTTTCTTGGCTGTTATGGCAGTTCCCAATAGTTCCAGCTTCTGCCCTCTGCGTCAGCTTTCTTGGCTATTCCGACAGTTCCTGGCAGTTCCGGCTTTTGTCCTCTACGTCAGCGTAACTGGTTGTTTTGGTAGTTCCCGGCAGTTCTGGCTTCTATCCTCTGCGTTAGCTTTCCTCGCTGTTTCGGGAGTTCCAGTAGTTTCGGGAGTTCCTCGCAGTTCCGGCTTCTGCCCTCTAGATTAGGGTAGCATTATCCCTTAGGATCTCTCCTCCTACTAAAACCCAAAGGCAAGTAGAGAGGAAGAAATCCCGTGTGTTGAAATGACTTGAAGGCCACCTCTATTTATACTAAGACATTGAGCACAAGTGGGGTTTATTTGGTTGCTGGCCGACCTTGACGAATTGTCTCATAACACAAATAAATTCGTATCTCCATGAATACTTATTGGAATCGGATGATCTTTAGATTAATCCTACACCTCTTGATGAGAGAGATCCAAGAAAAATATCAGCTTCCACTAATAAGATGACCCACATGGAGTTTGGCCCTAGTTGCCAATTTTAACACTCCCTCTCAACTGGGGAGAACTCCATTCGCTGATCCATTTGTCCGACCATACTATCTTTGCCATCAGTGCCTTGCATTGCTCTGCTGAACCATGAAGAATAATTGATCGAGAATGTCTCATACCATTCTCTACTAACCCGAAGTCAGTTCCATATGAAGAGAGCGTGTCATATCACTCTTATTGACCCGAAGTCAATTTTATTAATCTTATATCAATATCACAAGAGAGTGTCTCAAACCACTCATACTGATCTCAGATCAATGGAGGTCATCCTAGCATAGGGAGTACAATAGATACAATGATGCATTCATCAATAGTACTACTATGGTTCGTAACCCCATTTCCCTGCTCATTGATCAGATGAGAGGTACTTCCCATAAGTCCTAGACTGCATGGGTAGGATGGAGAGCCGGGCAAACGAGCTGCACGAACGTGCACAAAGCCAACCTCGGGTCACAACTTAGCATTTTTTCATACGGGCTCATTCGCCCGGCTGCGCCCTCGGCCGACCCGCCCAAACGACCTGCCTGAAAGAGTTCACACGGACGCCCTCGCCCGACTCGACCGAACGAGTTCGCACGCACGCCCTCAAACGACTCACCCAAACGAAGGGACAAGGGAGAGCCGGGCAAACGAGTTGTACGAACGTGCACAAAGCCAACATCGGGTCACAACTTAGCATTTTTTGATACGGGCTGGTTTGCCTGAGTGCGCCCTCGCCCGACCTGCCTGAACGAGTTCACTCAAATGACCCGCCCGAACGAGTTAGCACACACGCCCTCAAACGACTCACCCAAACGAAGGGACAAGGGCATGTCGGGCAAACGAGCTGCATGAACGTGCACAAATCCAACCTCGGGTCACAACTTAGCATTTTTTGACATGGCCTCGTTCGCCCGGGTGCGCCCTCGTCGGACCCGCCTGAACGAGTTCACCCGAATGACCTGCCCGAACGACCCACCCGAATGAGTTCGCACGCACGCCCTCAAACGACTCACCCAAACGAAGGGACAAGGGAAAGCCAGGAAAACGAGCTGCACGAACGTGCACAAAGCCAACCTCGGGTCACAACTTAGCATTTTTTGACACCGGCTTGTTCGCCCGGGTGCGCCCTCGGTCGACCCGCCTGAACGAGTTCACTCGAACGACCCGCCCGAACGAAGGGACAAGGGAAAGTCGGGCAAACGAGCTGCATGAACGTGCACAAAGCCAACCTCGAATCACAACTTAGCATTTTTTGACACAGGCTCGTTCGCCCGGGTGCGCCCTCGCCCGACCCGCCTGAACGAGTTCACCTGAACGACTCGCCCGAACGCGTTCGCACGCACGCCCTCAAACGACTCACCCAAACGAAGGGACAAGGGAGTGCCGGGCAAATGAGCTGCACGAACGTGCACAAATCCAACCACGGGTCACAACTTAGCACTTTTTGATATGGGCTCGTTCGCCCGGGTGCGCCCTCGCCCGACCCGTGTGAACGAGTTCACCCGAACAACCCGCCCGAACGAGCTCACAGGCACGCCCTCAAATGACTCACCCAAACGAAGGGACAAGGGAGAGTCAGGCAAACGAGCTGCACGAACGTGCACAAAGCCAACCTCGGGTCACAACTTAGCATTGTTTGATACGGGCTCGTTCGCTCAGGTGTGCCCTCGCCTAACCCGCCTGAACGGGTTCACCAGAACGACCCGCCCGAACGAGTTCGCACGCACAACCTCAAACGACTCACCCAAACGAAGGGACAAGGGAGAGCCGGGCAAACGAGTTGCACGAACGTGCACAAAGCCAACCTCAGGTCACAACTTGCATTTTTTGGTACGGGCTCGTTCGCCCGGGTGCGCCCTCGCCCGACCCACCTGAACGAGTTCACGCGAACGACCCGCCTGAACAAGTTCGCACGCACGCCCTCAAACGACTCACCCAAACGAAGGGACAAGGGAGAGCCGGGAAAAGGAGCTGGACGAACGTGCACAAAGCCGACCTCGGGTCACAACTTAGCATTTTTTGACACAGGCTCATTCGCCAGAGTGCGCCCTCGCCCGACCCGCCTGAACGAGTTCACCCGAACGACCCGCCCGAACGAGTTTGCACGCACGCCCTCAAACGACTCACCCAAACGAAGGGACAAGGGAGAGCCAGGCAAACGAGCTGCACGAACGTGCACAAAGCCAACCTCAGGTCACAACTTAGCATTTTTTGACACGGGCTCATTCGCCCGGGTGCGCCCTAACCGACCTGCCTGAACGAGTTCACCCGAACGACCTGCCCGAACGAGTTCGCAAGCACGCCCTCAAACGACTCACCCAAACGAAGGGACAAGGGAGAGCCGGGCAAACGAGCTGCACGAACGTGCACAAAGCCAACCTCGGGTCACAACTTAGCATTTTTTCATACGGGCTCGTTCGCCCGGCTGCGCCCTCGCCCGACCCGCCCGAACGACCTGCCTGAAAGAGTTCACACGGACGGGGCTTTTGTTCCAAAGGAACAAAATACACTATTGGCGGGGATTTTGTTCCAAAGGAACAAAATACACTACTATTGACGCTTTTAATCACAGTCACGGCTTATAAACAGACTTTGTGTGAATTCCGAAGAATTACACTATCGACACGGTAATTGTTAAAGTATTGCATTATACGCAATATACACTATCGGCCCCTTTCAATCCTCCTTCTCCGATGCGATAACACATGGTGTTATTGGAGATCGCAATCAGTGACTCCATTGTTCCAAAGGCTTGACTCTTTCCGCTCCCACCTTGCGAGGCGATAACAATTGCGGACCCAATAACTTATTAAAGTCTCCCTATACCGTTTTGGCTCTGGTAGTGTCACGCCATCGGAGTTCGACGCTTTAAATGGTCTTCTGCTCCACTTGAGGTCTTGCGATGCGATATTGGTTCGGACCCGATATGGGTATGAACCAAATCTAATAGAATTTCAGGTCCAAAACTATACTCTGCGTAAGTGAATTTTTCGATTTCTCTAAGTAAAACAGAGTTTTATTTGTGGGACTTAATAATGCATTTAAGAAGCCTGCGCTCGCTGATATGAAGGGAAAACTCCCCAATAGGTCTTATATTAAGAGTTAATTGAAAAACAACAATTGAATCTCCATTAAAACACGCAGAATCACACAGAACCAAGACTGATACGTGTATAAAATACCAATTAACAGAGAGTCAATAATCAGATGCAGAGAGAGTTTTTTTTTCTTCAAATGATAATGCTTCTGGCCCGCTCGCTCTAGAGCGTCTTGTTATTTTATTTATAATTAATAGATAGAGCCTTCTCGGCCATTATCCTTTACAAAAACATGGCTTTTACATAAGTGATTTAAACCAATAAAGTTACTACATCTTTTATAAAGCGACTTATTACAACTTGATCTTTATTCTTAAATTTATCATTATCCTAAGCTAGAAAAGCATGAAAATTTGCTGGCTAAAGGACCTCACTCCCTTGCTTGTAGATTTTTTTTTGGATTTTTGGAATGTGTGAAGATTTTTCCCTCTAAGTCACATGCTCTTGTATTACAAGACAAGAGGACACAAGATGTGGCGCTAGCCAGGGACAAACCCCAATGTGGGGAAACCCTTGATCAATTCTTCTTATATGTTCTTCAATAGTTCAACAGAGAGAGAGATAATACGTTTACAACAGAAGTCAACACTTTGACTTACCTAGATAAGAGCATAAATCATCTCTAAGAAGATGATACATGAGATCAGTTGAAGACATGCTGTTTCAACTGATTCTCCAAGGTGACTCCTTCACCTATCGTTGTGCTGCATTTTGTCATCATGCTGCACCCATCATCACTATGCTGCATCTCATCATGCTTCATTAATCATGATTGTACCCATCACTGTACTGCATTATGTGTCATTGCTGCACCATGTTGCCATACTGACCTATGTGCTGGTTGCACCTTGCATGCTTGTTGTCCCTAGCATGCTTGTTGTCCTTAGCATGCTTATTGTCCTTAGCATGCTTGCTAGCTGTCCATTGCATGCTAGCTGTACCAATACATGCTTGCTGCACTGAGTATCATGTTGCTGTCCCAATATTAGTTTGTTGTCCCTTGCATGCTTGCTGTAACATTGCATGCTTGGTGTACTTGTTGCTAAGGGCATACAACTGTCCTGATGTTAGTTAGTTGTCCCTTGCATGTTGTTCTCCTTCGGAGGCAGATGCTCTGGTTGAAACCCCGGATAAACACTCTGACAGCTCCTTAGCTCCAATTTGCCCCATGAAAAAACCCAACGTCAACCTCTAGGGACTACGTTAGAAGTTACTACATCTTTTATAAAGCGACTTATTACAACTTGATCTTTATTCTTAATTTATCATTTTCCTAAGCTAGAAAAGCATGAAAATTTGCTGGATAAAGGACCTCACTCCCTTGCTTGTAGATTTTTTTTTGGATTTTTGGAATATGTGTGAAGATTTTTCCCTCTAAGTGACATGCTCTTGCATTACAAGACAAGAGGACACAAGATGTGGCGCTAGCTAGGGACAAACCCCAATGTGGGGAAACCCTTGATCAATTCTTCTTATATGTTCTTCAATAGTTCAACAGAGAGAGATAGTACGTTTACAACAGAAGTCAACACTTTGACTTATCTAGATAAGAGCATAAATCATCTCTAAGAAGATGATACATGAGA
>APFE030373604.1:0-25832 GCA_000404065.3 Pinus taeda
CAAAAATAGCCTGCGGGCCCACTTAGTGAAGGCGACTCTTTTCACTAAGCTCCATCATCTTGTTGCAATATCAACACCCTTTATAAGGGTTTTTTGCCATTTTTGAAGATTTTGCCTCTTTTTCCAAAGGCCAAAGGGCAACTTCTTTCTGTGATAACTTCTGCCTCCGAAGTCCATTTTAGCCCATTCAAGTTGCAGTAGATTCAGAAGGAAAAGATCTCTGCAATGGGGCTATTTCCAGGAACATCCTTGGACTTCCATTTTCCTCTATGAGGAACACTTAGACTTGGAAGTCTATCCAAAATCCATTTTGGATCATGCCTTCCCACTAAAGAACTTTTGGTCTCCAAAAGACTGATATGCTGATCTGAATAGTAAATGAGAGTAACAACACCCTCTTCTTTCAGTCTCCATACACTTTCCTTGCATAGTGCCTATGAACCAAAGCCTTTGACCGCTCTCCTTCCTGGATGTGTTGGTCCTCTTGGGAAGAACTGTCTTCCTGCAGAACTCCTACTGAAATGGTCATAGAAGGTAGTTTGAACTTCTCTGCCTTGATCATTGATCCAAGGTGGTTCAAACAAATGTGAAGTACATCTGCTCCACAAAACTTTCTTTTGTACCTGTTTGACAAGCTATCAACAACAACAGAAATACAGGCAACAACTAGATGGCCTAAACTCTTGCTTCAACAAAAGAAACAAATTTCACATCTTGTGAACACCTCCATGTCTTACATCTGCATATAGATTACGGACTAGATAACAAGCCCCAAAACATGCCTTTAAAACAAATGACCCTTCAAGTCAAGCATGTAGAGAAAGACCATTAGGACTCTTTTTCAAAAGATGAAACACTTCATCATTATCTCCATCTTGGAGACCAAGTTAACTTCTCTCAAGTCAACATTGCATCACATGCATGTCAAAGCAATCAACCCTGCAAGTTAATTACACATACATGTTCAAAAACAAGGAAATCATCAACATCCCTGTGTTCATGCACAACATTCTCATGCTTGCATTTCATCCTTCAACTTTCGCTTAAGCACACTGCACTTTCAAATCTGAAATGAAATATAATGTTGCAGAAAAAAAAGTGAGTCTCCTACTCAACCTTTTTCCATTCACCATCTTGGTAAAATCCTGCAACTTGCATTCCATTAACAAAGAAATGCAAATAGATGCATCAATAGATATGCAATCTTAATTGGATAAGAACTCTAACCATTCCTCACCAATCCCTTTCAAAGGTACTACATTTGTCTGCACATCAGCATCAAAATGCGAATCATCCTGAAACACATCAACCATGGAAACTTCCTTTCCATGCCTGCCATTTTCTCTTTCCACCTTCTTCAAGTTTCATGGAAGCATTGTTGGATTCAGAGTCCAACACCTTTCAGCAAGATGCCCTTGCTTATGGCAGTAAGTGCAACACATGTGCATCTTCTTGACAGCATGATTTTCCTTGTCCAATGGACCTTTGGCTTCTTGCTTCCTTTCCTTCAAAAGTTTCCTGTATGTGGCCATTCTCTTCCAACATCTAGAAACATTATAGTTATCTAAACCGCAAAAGGAATATGCAATTATTTTCCCATATCTATGTGGAAATTTATCATGCTTTGAAAAATAAAAAGGAATATGATTAGAACCAAATTTATACCTTTTTCTTTCACCTTTATTGCCTTCATGAGGAGGTGAAGCAAATGAAGAAGTGGCTCCCTTTGAAACACCATCAATCTCTTCAACACTGTTAGAGTCTCCACAACTCTTTGGTTCAAGTGTGTGCTTCTGAACACCTGCATCCTGCAAATGATGTTTCAAGCTATTGCATTCCTCCTAAATACAATCTTCACACTTTTGAGGTAGAGGACCTGAAATGAAACTCCTTCTTGGAACTGTTTCAATGGCCTTCATGGCAGATTTGGAACTTCCTCCATAAGATTGTCCATAGCCAAGACCCAAATACTTAGGCCTTTCTTCAACCATTATTGGTTCAACAATACGTTGTGCATGTTTACCCAAGCCTTTTCCTTCATAGCCCATCTTGGACATTAGCTTGGAACCTATGCCTCTGGTATGCTATTCAAAAGAACCAATACAAGAATTCTTAGAAGAATTTGAAGACAAACAGGAATGACTTGCCTATTCTTCAAGCTGATACTTGACTAAGGCGTGTTTGGAAACAAAGGGCTGTGACTCCAACTCATGCATCCTTTTCAGGTTCATATTTGCAATATGAAGTTGCCTCTCCATTTCCTGCAATTTGTCAGAAAGCAATTGGTTCTCTTCCTCCACGGAATTCAACTGCTCTCTAAGTATGCTTCTCTTCCTTCTATCCTCATACATTTCTCTCACCATATCCATCATGGTGGCCAAGTCTTGCTTCATGTCTTCATCAAATACTTTTGTGAAGAAAGAAGAATTTGAGGACTCACTTGTAGAAGTAGTCATTATGCCAATGAACAAAAGAACTTCAAACAAGATTAATAAAGAGCTTATTCAACAACCTTTTGCAACAAATCTCTTATGCTTCAAGGATTTCCTTAAGGTCCTTTGGGATAAGAAGAATGCCTTCAGCCCTTCTTCCTTTTTGTCTTTCTTGGACTAAGCTATCAATAGCTTTCCCTTCACCTCTACAAACTCAAACAATAGTCAGTTTGCAACCAAGCATACAATCAATCAAACATTCAATCCTTGACTGCCCAAACACCTTTTAGACAAGCAACCTTTGCTCTTTCAATCAAGCATTCTGATATAACCTTCTTTGAAGGTGGGGTTAACCAATCTTAAGCTCTGATACCACCTAATCTGAAAATGGGGCACTAAAGGCTTGGTGTGAACTTACAAGAACCTCTCCCACTTCCAAAGCTTAAATATTCCCAAGATATTATGATTAACCAATGCGAAATTAATAATGTGCTTGAAAATAAGGTGTATGATGGTGTTTATTTTTTATTGCTTATGTGCTTTAAAATTCTGTTGTTTATGCTGATATAACATGCATATAACAGTATACTAGTGCAGCAAATAACAAACACATAAGACAACAATTTAATTAGGAGTTCACCTAAAACTCTTGGGCTACATCTCCGTAAGCTCTAGTCAACTTGACTAGGCTCTCTAGGATTATGGCAACAATCTTTTTACAAGCTCCTTGCTCAACTCCATTGGTTTACAGAGAACACAATGGGTTTAGACACCATCTTATCCTTGGCTTTGAAGCTCTCGACTTTCTAGCTCTGCGCTCTGGCTCTGGCTCTTGGCTCTGGCTTTGGCTCTAGCTCTTGGCTCTAGCTCGTGGCTTTGGCTCTGGCTCTTGGCTCTCGGTTTTGGTTTCTCTGAGCTCTCTCTCGGCCTCTGCGTGCATCAATGGTTCGCTAGACCTCCCAGTGACCTTTAGCAACCTTCCAACGACCTTTTGCAGCTTTGGTGCTTGTCAATTGTGCTCTCTGGTTCATTTAACCTCCAAGTGACTCCAAAAACTCTCTCAGCTCTCTGCATTGCCTGATTTTGCTAGATTATTCCCTCAATTGTGCTCTCTAGCTACTTTGAGGTACTTTTCCGACTCTTCAGATTCCCCCAGCTATTTCTCTACATATAATCATCCCTGTGCAGCCCTGCAACTTCTCTGCGCATTGTCTGTTTGACTAGACATTTGGCTCTACAGCTCTGTGGCTTCAAACGCATTATTGTCTGCCAAAAATGCCTTCTTGCAGCGTGGCATGATGATTAGGGGCCGTTATAGGGGATTCGGGGCCTTTTTCCAGGCAAAAACCTAAAAATGGGACAAAATCCCAATACACAGCATTTTACCGGAAATACACAGGAAAACACTATCGGGTGCGAAATCCGGACTTGAAATTCCATTAAATCACCCCTATAAACCCATCAGGTCTGCAATTTTATCACAATTCACTATCGCATGGTGAAATGATCAAAAAGCCCAATACACAGGAAGTACAAAGAAATCTCGTGTTTTTGGACTTCAAATTTTATGCAATCGGTTCCATAATCCCATCGGGTTTGGCCCTTACTGCTTATTGCAATCGCAAATCGTATAGGCCTGCTATCGGGGATCGTCGATCATCGATTTAATCTGGACCGTTGATCTGATCCCCGATCGGACGGTCTAGATCGCATTGCATATCGTTATCGCATCGACCCTATGTATCAGGGATCGCTGATCTCCAGGCCACCGATTTAATCCTGGCCATTGATCTCATTTCCAATTCGACGGCTGAGATAGCACACCGCAGATCGACATATCGCATTTCTAACGGCCCGAGGGTTTTGTCTATTGACGACGCCGATCGCCAAAGCCGATATCGGTGATCGCAATATCGCATTGGCCCGGGGTCCCTTCCTTACATTATTTACATATGTCTGCCTCTGACCCGATATGTTGAGGATTGGAAATTGGGGTCTCTTCCGCCTTTGCTTAAGTCCGCCTCTTGGACCATCTCTGATGCGATTTCCCTTTATAAGTGTTTGTTTCAATTTTTGAAGATTCTTCCTCTTTTTCCAAAGAACAAAGGGCAACTTCTTTCTGCGATAACTTCTGCCTCTAAAGTCCATTTTAGCCCATTCAAGTTGCAGTGGATTTAGAAGGAAAATATCTCTGCAATGGGGCTATTTCCAGGAACATCATTGGATTTCCATTTTCCTCTGTGAGGAACACTTAGACTTAGAAGTCTATCCAAAATCCATTTTGGATCATATAATAAAAGTGTATAAGGTATATCACATAAATTATTTCTGTGGACATATAGAAAAATTAGTAGAATGATTGTGTGGATAGGTTGGGTTCTTGACTGATATATAAATAATAATAAATTAAAAATGAAATCTTCAAAATATATTTTTTGAAATTTCACTTTATAGCACAGGAATATTTTTCCATATACATTATGGTATTCCTGAAATTCAACTATCTAGGCATACCCAATACAGTCAACGTCTACTTGAACTGCATACTCTCAAACGCAAAAAAAAAAGTCCTATCTAAACACATACATATAGATGCATCAAAGTACGAAGTTCATAGGCATCCTTGCCATCGCACAACCAGAACTGCAAAGGGCTAGAAGTGTTGTGGCATCGTCACACTATGTGATTTAGTCATATTCAACTCCTCCTCCCCTAGCGTAACGCCTTAAGGCATTTGCAACGGGCGGGCGCCGGGCACCCGGGCGGGCGCGCGCGCAAGCCAGGCGGGCATGCACGACTGCACGAAGAGACTTCACACAAAAAAGCGACGTTATGACAAATAGCAATGCGAAGTTACATGAAACGACATGCGACCGAATGACACTTATGAGACTAAGTGTGGGAGGTTTATACCCGTGTTGGAGGAGGCTTGCACGATGGCAAGGCCGACATGTTATGGAGGCATTTGGGGCACGGTTATGGCGGATTTGGGGGTCGGCCAAGGGGCTACCACCCACACGCAAACCCACCATGGATGCCTATATATGTATGAGCGTGGGAGCTCTTCAAAACATCATCGAACTCACTCGCATTCTTCGCAAGGGACAAGTAGGAAGTGCGCACTTGGAAGGAGATGCGCACATCTCATGCGCACTAGCCTTTGGTGACTTGTACGCTTGGGTTGAGACTTGGTGATAAGTCGAAGATGGTGCAGGTGTGATTCTATGGTTCGGTTTTGGTGCAGATTTGGCAGGGGATTTTAGGTGGCTCGTGTGAGCACCGTTCTTTGTACAAGGGGTGCACAAAACTGTTGTAAGGCAAGATTGCCTCTCATTGTAAATTTGGCTAAGTGTTGGCTTGGAGTTTGCCAAGCACACTTGTACATTGTACTATTGGAAAACTGATATAATATACATTGTTGGGCAGACTGTTCGAGAGTTTCCCCTCCCCTTTATATCATGCGATTGTTGTTCTTTTATAATTGTTGTGGATAATGAATAAGTATGGGTGTTCATTGATATAAAGGTTTATTGCATATTATACTTGGTTGCGAAACACAAACTAAGTACGTGGTTGTGAATTAGGTGTAGTCCATGTGCACAAGTATTGTTAAAAAGAAAGTGTTCGGTGGTGCCGCACCTCGCCGGCACGATTGAAAGACCACTGCTGTCGGGCAGGTGTGACAGTTGGTATCAGAGCTAGTGAAGCTCGTGACGAAGGCAAGTGTGGGTTGCACTTGTGAAGAAGTGTCCGTGGTAACAGGTTCTTGCAGGGAAAGAGGTTGGTGAAACACTTCATGATAAGTGTGACATCAAGGACTTGGGTTGCAGGTGAAGCCGGTGCATGGTCGAGACTAGATTACAAAGAAGGAAGAGGCTATTGCAAATGGCTGAATCTCATGCTGGGTCTAGTCGTGATCCCATGGACACTACCCTTGGGTTAATGCAGAAAGTAGTGGAAAGGTTGGAGTACTTGGAAGATCATTTTGGGAAAAGGATTGACCTTGTTGTGGATGAACAAAAGGCATTCTTGAAGGTGAAAGATGAACTCGATGAACTCCAAACTCAACATGAGTACACTGATGTGTACACAACTTGAAATAAGGGTTAAAGAGGTTGAAGAAGCAAGGGACCAGGGTCTTGCAGAGATCGTGGACTTGAAGAAATCTCTTGAACAAGCCAAGGATGAGATAGCGGTGTTGAAGAAGGACGTGAGGCATGGCTCAGGTGGAGGAGTGCCTCATGTGAAAGTCAAGGAACCGGATTCATACGATGGTACAAGGAGTGCAAAAACTCTTGGCAACTTCTTGTGGGATATGGAGCAATACTTGGAACGATTGGGTCTATCTGATGATGAGACTAAGGTCAAGGTTGTTGCTCAATTCCTAACAAAAGATGCTAAGATGTGGTGGAGAAGGAGGATGGACCAGATTGCCAATGGCAGTGCTAGTGACATCACTTCTTGGGATGAGATGAAAGGAGCTTTGCAAGCCCATTTTAGTCCTCAGGATGAAACATGGGAAGCAAGGATGAAGATAAAATCCATAAAGCAGACAGGGAACCTACAAACATACCAGCAGGAGTTTGCAAGTGCTGTCCTTGAACTTCCTGGCATGGCTGAGAGAGACAAGGTGTTCAATTTTATTGTTGGGTTGAAGCCTTGGGCACGCAATGAAGTGAAGAGACAAAGGATCAGGACACTTGAAGAAGCCTTTGCTACAGTTGACAGGTTGGTGGAGCATTGTGATGAGACTTCTGATGATAGGAAGAAGAAGTCCGACAAACCGAAAGATAAGAAGAAAGAGGAAGCTTCGAAATCAGATGATAGTTCGAAGACAAAGAAAGTCTTGAAGTGTTGGATATGTGCTGGTCCACATACGGTGAAGAATTGTCCCTCTAAACCAAAGGTGGCTGCTATAGCACAGTCTAATGCGAAAGATGAAGGTGCTTCTATGGGGATGATGCAGATACTTGGTGTTGCTACTGCTACAGAAGTGATCTCTCGAAAGGATCCCGAGAGGAACAAGTTGGAGTATGTCCGAATGAAAGTTGGAGATGCTGATATACTCACTATGGTAGATAGTGGGGCCTCTCACAACTTTATGGGTGAAGAGACTGCGAGGAAGATTGGGCTGAAATATGTTCCTATCAAGGCACATATGAAGACAGTGAACTCTCCTCCGGATGAAGTTCTTGGTGTGGCTGAACAGGTGGACACTACACTTGGTGAATGGACTTCACTATAGTGAGGATTGATGACTATGAGGCTATGCTAGGGATGGAGTTTATGAAACAATATGATGCCATGATTGTTCCACATTTGAAGAAGCTGTACATTTATGATGGAAGGGAAGATTTACCCATTGGTGTGCCTACCTTTGGTGTAACTAGGCCTGATTGTAAGTTGGCAGTGATGCAGATGGGGGATGAGAAGAAATTGGGTGACATGAGCAAGCGTTTGTCCATGGCAGAGACAAAGCTTACCGAACAATCCTTGGTCATCAAATCACTTTCAGATAGTATCTTGGATTGGACAAGAAGGCTAGAGGTGATTGAGGATGAGGTTGTTGATGAGGTGTATGTGAGGCTGGATGTTCGAGAGGAGGACCAGGTCACTTATCTACAAAGGATGGAGTTTGAGGATCCTGATAGATGGATCGAGTTGATTAGTGAGGGTGAGCCTTCAGGCTCTCGCCCTTCTACATCTTCTTAGATAAACAAGAAGATGGGGCTCATTGTTAACTTCTCATGGCAGTGAGTCCCTTAAGTAGTTGAGCAGGTATGATGGTGTAGGGATGGCTTGGCATCAAGCATCATGACATGTTGCAGTTGGGATGGAGACTACTTCATGGACCTGAGAATGGTTTATTCTTGATGAGTTCAGGATGTGGCAGATGTTTTGGGAAACATTTGATGGTGATATGAGTTTGTTCACTCTCATGACTTGAGCGTGATGGTTGGATTAACTACCCAACTAGTTCAGACATGAGGTCCGGAAGTGAACAGGGGCATGTTGACATTGTGTTGGAGTATCATGGCAGCTGGACACATAGAACACATGATGGAGAGAGGTGTTCTCTTGAGGCACTTGACACTTGATGGAGAGAGGTGTTCTCTTGGAGCACTTGACACTTGATGGAGAGAAGTGTTCTCTTAGAGCACTTGACATATTGATGAAATGTTGACACATGGTTGTGGTGTGTTAGCACTTGTTGACATATCATGGGTAGTTTTGTACATGATGGAATTGACACATTATTGCAGTGGACATGTAGCTTGATGTTGGAAGGATCAACCTTCCATGGTGGAGAGCAGCATGGAGAGATTGTGGCAGGTGGTCGATGATCATGGACATCGATGACATACTTTGGTATGGACTATCTTGGTGACAGTTGGTCACTTAGATGAGACATGGTGGAGATGAGTCCTACATATGTTGCAGGGATGTTTGCCATATGTGGAGGAGTTGAAATCGTGGATTGATGCTTGGGGATGTTGTCGAGGACGACAATGACTTCAGGTGGAGGAGGATGTAACGCCTTAAGGCATTTGCAACGGGCGGGCGCTGGGCGCCCGGGCGTGCACGACCACACGAAGAGACGTCGCACAAAAAAGCGACGTTACGACAAACATCAATGCGACGCTACATGAAACGACATGCGACCGAATGACACTTATGTGACTAAGTGTGGGAGATTTATACCCGCGTTGGAGGAGGCTTGCACGATGGCAAGACCGACATGTTATGGAGGCGTTTGGGGCGCGGTTATGGCGGATTTGGGGGTCGGCCAAGGGGCTACCACCCACACGCAAACCCACCATGGATGCCTATATATGTATGAGCGTGGGAGCTCTTCAAAACATCATCGAACTCACTCGCATTCTTCGCAGGGGACAAGTAGGAAGTGCGCACTTGGAAGGAGATGCGCACATCTCATGCACACTAGCCTTTGGTGACTTGTACGCTTGGGTTGAGACTTGGTGATAAGTCGAAGATGGTGCAGGTGTGATTCTATGGTTCGGTTTTGGTGCAGATTTGGCAGGGGATTCTAGGTGGCTCGTGTGAGCACCGTTCTTTGTACAAGGGGTGCACAAAACTGTTGTAAGGCAAGATTGCCTCTCATTGTAAATTTGGCTAAGTGTTGGCTTGGAGTTTGCCAAGCACACTTGCACATTGTACTATTGGAAAACTAATATAATATACATTGTTGGGCAGACTGTTCGGGAGTTTCCCCTCCCCTTTATATCGTGCGATTGTTGTTCTTTTATAATTGCTGTGGATAATGAATAAGTATGGGTGTTCATTGATATAAAGGTTTATTGCATATTATACTTGGTTGCGAAACACAAACTAAGTACACGATTGTGAATTAGGCGTAGTCCATGTGCACAAGTATTGTTAAAAAGAAAGTGTTCGGTGGTGTCGCACCTCGCCGGCACGGTTGAAAGACCACCGCCGCCTGCGAGCGTGACACCCAGGATGTCATCTCTACATTCCAAACTCCAATAGAAGCATTGTAGCAGTTGGGAGAGTGCAATGTTGACTACTTCAAGAGCCAATGCCATCTCCGGGCAACCTCTTCTTCCTGATCTAAAGGGGATGAGTTCAAAGTCCTAACCTCTCACATTTATATTTCTATGTCTACCACCATGCATAAACCTATATGGATTGAACGTTAAAGCGTCGTCTCCCCACACAGCTAGATCTCTCCCTATCACCTACGCATTCATGATGAGCCTCGTTTTAGTAGGAATGCAATATCTCGTTATGGTATTGTTGATTCCTCTAAAATCGTAGCACCAACATTGGGGGATAACTACCCGGTTCGGACCTTAGTGCAGCGCCTTATCGTTTGGTACAATGGCTCCAACCGGATATTATGGGACCAGTTTCCCAATAAAGTATGATTTGATGAATGGGTGTTTTAAATGTATAAAAAGATGATAGTTGGTTTAATCTATAAGCTTTTAAATATACAAATATATCTATATAACCCAGGTAATCTCATAATAATGTGATTCTTGCTGATTCTAATGTAGGAGCATTCAACCTAAGAGAAAATCATTGTAATTAAGTAGACATAGGGGGTCATGTATTTTAAGGAAGTTGGATTCCTAAGTGTTGAATTAATGTAATATTTAGGCTTTTGAGTGCATAGAATAGGAATTAATAAGACAATATGAGATGTTTTGTAAATGCTCTCGAATAAATGAGAACATGAGTGGTTAATAAAGACAAAAGAGTAAAAAGTCAATTAGGACTCTTAAAACAGTTCCATGGTTCGAGGAATGAGAGAGAGCTCTTAGGAATTAAATGGAGATTAAAAGTGGACATAGAGGATAGAGGACATCTAGAAGTCAGTTCAGCAGATTTAGGAATCGAACTAGAATTAGTTCAAAGAACCTTTCTAATATAAATGTAAGCTACGAACAAAGCTTAGGAGGAGGCTACTGATAGGTTGAAGATCAGGCCTGTGAGTGACACAGAGTCTTGAATGTAATCATTTGTTTATACTTATATATATACAGAGATTTATTCCTGACTATGTCAGTGTGTGAGACAAGTATTTCATGAATGAATTACTTGTGAATTCATAGGTTCTGTAACAGGATTGCAGACAGAGTACAGAAGAACACGCAGAGGCGAGAATGATTCAAAGGAATCATCACGAGTCTTAGAATCCAATTGAAGAGACAGAGTGAAGCTTTGGAGAGAAGGAGTAAAGTGATAATTCACAGAGGAGTTAAGCTCAGTGAAGTTGAGCAGCAGAAGCAGAAAGTGAAACCCTGAAGAAAAAACCCAAATCGCAGAGAAAATTGAAGAAACAAAGTAAAAAGCAAGTGAAAAGGGATGAACAGAGAAGTGAAGTATCAGCGCATAGCAGCCGTTGTATTTTTAAGATCAATGGCCAGGATTAATTGGCATCAGCGGAATCCTTTTGGAGACATCGAAATCGGACCTTGGAAAGTTGTGAAGAGAAATTGCGATGTTCTGATGAAGTGCAGACCGTTGGATCATATAGTTGATCAACGACGGAGATCTAATGACTAATCGCAATTGGAGTGGTTAAGGGCTGGCAGTTATTGGAATGCCAATGTGCCGATATGCGATTACACGATATCAACAATCAAAGATCGGAGGTATCGGCGTTTCGGAGATCGGAGGAGAGTTGCGATAAGGCTTTGAAGTGGGAGCTGGACCCGACGATATTTATATATGCGTGTTTATAAGATTTGAGATCCGGCTTTGTGTTTCGACGAAGTTTTCCTTTGTATTTCCCATTGATTCCTGTGTATTTCAATATTTTGTTGTCCGGGGTTTTTTAAAGGAAAAGCGAAAGATTAATGCTCCCGAGACTCTAAAAGGCCCCAACAGGGTTATATGGGCGAGTTTGTTATACTTGAAGTCCAACAGTTTAATCACATATTAGGTGTGGAGGAGGTGTGTATTATTGTGACCCGCGGAGGAGCCGATACCCAATTGCAATATAGGTGGATCCTCAAAAGACGTGCAGAGGCTGTATAAAACAAAAAAAGTATGTTTTGTGGCATTTCCTTTGTAAAAGGTTTTATAAGGAAAATAGTGTCGATAGAAGGTTTTATGCGATAAATATATACTAACCAAGCATAAAGAAGGGAAGGTTATATATATGCAGGTAAAGGGATAATGAAGGTTATGAGGAGGTTTAAAGTCCCGATAGGAGGTTTAAGCGGGGTGATTGAGTTCTGATATAAAGGAACTGATGAATAGGGTCTTAAGCATTGATGGTTGTAGATTTGACTCCTTAGAGAGTTAAATTCCTGGGACAGATGTGCTTATGCATTTTACATGCATAGTGTGGGTGTAAGCGGGGTATCCCTACATCATTTATGGTATCTGAGCAGAATTGTAATCAGAGCGGGGAAAGATTTCCTATGAAAAGGAGTTTGCACACAGAAGAAGGTAATGTGCATAAGTTAGTTGATGAAAGATAGAGGCTACAACAGAAGATTGTAGGGGAAATTTTGGAGTTCTTGGGAGATTGTAGATGTTCAAGTAGAGGCTCAAAGTAGATAGGAACAGAGGATTTCTTGAAGAAAAGTGAGAGCAAGATTGCTTAGTACAAGTTCTGAAGGAAAGAGGACTTGGAGACGAAACAGAGGACAATCCATTGAACGCGCAGAAGAATGGGAGAACAAGATCATACATAGATCTTGGAGGTAAGATAGTGCACTTTGTTTCAAATTGAAATTGAATATTGTGGTTGTAGATGAAACATCTCAACAAAGGACAACAAGAGAAGCTGTGAGAGGAGAACTAGATGTGTTCTTGAAGGTAGAGTAAGGAAAACACTCTGAAGGAGAAGTGGCAGTGAATTTGAAGAATCCAACAAGAGATTGGACAGAGAGAGGACAGCTGAATTGTTCTCAAGAGAAAGTAAAAGATTGCAGAAGCCTAGAAGGAGCAACGGTGTTGCTCAAGAGGATGTTCAAGAAAAAGGACCCATGCTTACCAAAAGACTGAGTGAGGAGAGCTTAGTGAGGTAAGACTGCGATGAGGAGGACTAGTTGTTGCAGAGGCTTGTTGCAAATGAGTGAGGAGCTCATGAAGAAAGAGGAGAAGAAGATGACTACTGATAGTCATAATAGAGGTTTAGAGAGAAGCCACAGCAGAAGATATGAGAAGAAGAATGCCAAACCAGATGGCAAGCGATTGAATCAAGAGGAGATTGACAAGGAGTTGGCTGAGATGAGAAAAGAACTTGATGTGTTAAGAATACGGCTAGAAGAAAACTAGAGACAAGGTTGGGTATTAAGGAAGAAGCCAGTGGAGTGGCATGAGATGCAGAGAAGGCTACAACAAAAGCAAGTAAAGTGGCTGAGGGAAAAACTCAAGGAAGATGAGTTAGAAATGGAAGAGTCCATTTGTGAACCAGAACCGGGAGAAATTCTAGGACAAAGTGAAGATGAAGAATTGAAGACTGAAACTTCAAGTGAGGTCAAAGGGTCACATGGTTTTAAATCTGAAAATTTGTGTATGTTTGCAGGTGAAACATGTAAAGAAAGAAAATTTGCTGATATTGTCATAAATGAGAAAGAAGACAAGCAGAATCTAAATTTTGTTCTAGAAGAAGATGAGATAGATAGGTCTCATATATAGTTGGGGAAAGATATCAAGCAACTAAGTGAAGGGCTTGAAGAGATTGAAGAGGATACCACCGAATAATTTCTGAGTCATAAAGAGAACTTGGAATAACAAGGAGATATGATTGTTGAAGCATCCAGTGAGACCACAGGGTCTTATGTTTTTAAAGCTGATAGTTTGTGTATGATGGCAAGTATTGCAGGAGAAAAGTAACCTATTGAAGATATCTTCAGAGTAGTTGAAGATTTAGAAGTAAAAGGTGACAAACAAAACTTCTCAGAAGAAGAAGAATTTGATTGCATACAAAAGAAAAAGTCTATGGATGAGTCTAAAGAAGTTGTCATAGAGATGAAGAATCAGGATCTTATTCTGATGAAGAATGAAGGAATGCTGTCTTAGAAAGGTAATCAAATGAGTTTGATTAATGTTATTGATGAAAAACAAATACAGGAGAATGTTAATGCAGATGGTGAGACAAGGATAACTCTGGGAGAAGAGTTATAGAGGGACAGTAAGACAAAATGTATTGAAGAAAAAAAGACTATGTTAGCTGAAAACATAGTAAAGGATCATTAATTCACCATGATGATAAGCACAATGGAAATGGTTGTGGAAGCTGTTGAGACAGTCAGAAAAATAGAAGGACATCTACTAAAAGATGCTAAGGAAGAAGAAGACTATGCAAAAAACTTAGCAAAGGGAAAAAGGACATCTGATGATTTATCAATAACAAAGGAAGGTATGGAAAATTGTGTGCAATTTACAAAATCTAATCCAATTGAAATTATTGAGTTATATAGAAAATTAGATTTTCAAAGAAGAGAGTTGGAAAAACAGAGAATAGATGTTCAAGAGAGATTGCTGAAAAAGGAAAACAAAAACATTGTCATGAATGACAATCATAAGAAAAAGGAGATGGATATGAAAGTTCAACAGATTGACACTACAAAGGAAGGAGTTCACTACGGTGGACAAGAGCAGGAAGACATCATTAGAGCAGATGATGTGGAAGAGAGACTAGTTGATAGTCTCATGAGTTCTTTTGATAATTCAACATAGCATACTGATATGCTGACGGAGGAGAAGGAAATAGAGTAGCAAACTGAATTGTTACCAAAGGAAGATAAGGCACATAAACCTTATGTTTTTTATGTTAACAAGTGTTTTGTGAGTGCATATTTAGTTGCAGATGCTAGAGGAAATTTGGCACAGATGAGCAGCCAAATCAAAATGAAAGAAGAAGATTCTGTGGAAGAACTTAATCCATGGAACATAAATGCTAAATCGCTGGAGAGAATCTTGGAAAGTCATGATTCAGTGTAGACAGAAATAATCATGAGAGAGGGTAAGGATGATAGGGAGGCAGTAACCAAAGAAAAAGTTGGAACAAGAGAAAAAGAAGAAGAAAAAGTAAACCAGTAGCTACAAAGTGGAAGTAACCAGGAGTAGTTTGAAGAATTAGTGGACAACAACAACAACCTGAAGCAAAGAGAAAGAGGAAGTACGTGTCAGAGTATGGACCAACCCAAAGATCTAATGGAAAAAGAAATTGAAGAATTGTGGCAGCTAATGATGAAATAGGCCATAGGGAGGAAAATGATAGCAGCAGGAAGAATGATCAATCAGAGCATGAACCTGATTGACAAAGAAAAGAAGATGGAATAGAAGACAACAAAAGTACAACAGTAGCAAAGGAACAAGACATTTGGACAGTTACAAAACAAAGTATGGGATCCAGGAAGACAAAGATTAGAAGACACATGATCAGGAGATCATGAATATTTTCTACTTTGGGAGTCTGATGTAGGAGCATTCAACCCAAGAGAAAATCATTGTAATTAAGTAGACATAGGGGGTCATGTATTTTAAGGAAGTTGGATTCCTAAGTGTTGAATTAATGTAATATTTAGGCTTTTGAGTGCATAAAATAGGAATTAATAAGACAATGTGAGATGTTTTGTAAATGCTCTCAAATAAATGAGAACATGAGTGGTTAATAAAGACAAAAGAGTTAAAAGTCAATTAGGGCTCTTTAAACAGTTCCATGATTCGAGGAATGAGAGAGAGCTATTAGGAATTAAATGGAGATTAGAAGTGGACATAGAGGATAGAGGACATCTAGGAGTCAGTTCAGTAGATTTAGGAAACGAACTAGAATTAGTTCAAAGAACCTTTCTGATATAAATGTAAGCTACGGGCAGAGCTCAGGAGGAGGCCACTGATAGGTTGAAGATCAGGCCTGTGCGTGACACAAAGTCTCTAATGTAATCATTTGTTTATACTTATATATATGCAAATATTTATTCATGACTGTGTCAGTGTGTGAAACAAGTATTTCATGAATGAATTACTTGTGAATTCGTAGGTTCTATACACAGGATTGCAGACAGAGTTCAGAAGAACACACAGAGGAGAGAATGATTCAAAGGAATCATCACGGATCTTAGAATCCAATTGAAGAGACAAAGTGAAGCTTTGGAGAGAAGGAGCGAAGTGAGAATTCGCAAAGGAGTTAAGCTTAATGAAGTTGAGCAACGGAAGTGGAAAGCGAAACCCTGAAGAAAAAACCCAAATCGTAGAGAAAATTGAAGAAACAACATAAAAACCAAGGAAAAAGGGACAAACAGAGAAGTGAAGTATCGGGGCACAGCAGCTGTTGATCTTTAAGATCAACGGCTAGGATTAAGTCACATCGGCATAATCCTTTTGGAGACATTGAAATCGGACCTTGGAAAGTTGCGAAGAGCGATTGCGATGTTCCAATGAAGTGTGAACTGTTGGATCATATAGTTGATCAATGGCGGAGATCTGATCACTAATCACAATCGGAGGGGTTAAGGGCTAGCAGTTATTAGAATGCCGATGTGCTGATATGCGATTACACGATATCACTGATCGGAGATCAGAGGTATCAGTGTTTTAGAGATCAGAGGAGTGCTGCGATAAGGCTTTGAAGTGGGAGCAGGACTCGACGATTTTTATATATGTGGGTTTATAAGATTTGAGATCCGGCTATGTGTTTCGACAGAGTTTTCCTTTGTATTTCCCATTGATTCCTGTGTATTTCGATATTTTGTTGTCTGGGAGTTTTTAAAGGAAAAGCGAAAGATTAATGCTCCCGAGACTCTAAAAGGCTCCGACAGGGTTATATGGGTGCGTTTTTTATATTTGAAGTCCAACAGTTTAATCGCATATCAGGTGTGGAGGATGTGTGTATTATTGTGACCCGCGGAGGAGCCGATACCCAATTACGATAAAGGTGGATCCTCGAAAGACGTGCAGAAGTTGTATAAAACAAAAATGTATGTTTTGTGGCATTTCCTTTGTAAAAGGTTTTATAAGGAAAATAGTGCCAATAGAATGTTTTATGTGATAAACATATACTAACCAAGCATAAAGAAGGGAAGGTTATATATATGCGGGTAAAGGGATAATGAAGGTTATGAGGAGGTTTAAAGTCTTGATAGGAGGTTTAAGCGGGGTGATTGAGTTTTGATATAAAGGAACTGATGAATAGGGTCTTAACCATTGATGGTTGTTGATTTGACTCCTTAGAGAGTTAAATTCCCGGGACAGATGTGTTTATGCATTTTACATGCATACTGTGGGTGTAAGCAGGGTATCCCTATGTTAGATTCTTAGCAGACGAATGATAATATAGATTATTCACTTATCTATAGAAAGATGCATTTAAATAATGATTACTTTGAATAAGAAATTAAACAAAGTAATGTGAAAACATATTGCATAACATACTAATATTTATCGTTGACGTATGTATACAATATAACAATTCTAGATCATTTAGAAGTGACATAATACATAGTTGTTTGAAACATGAGAATATATCAACAATAACAATTCAATGGAATGTTAATTACATAAAACAAAGACAAAAGAACAATGATAGAAGTACCATATGCATTTGAGTCTCATTATGCAAGTAACAATCTAGTTCAATCTTCTTATTCTGGAAACTCCAAGAAGATACAAAAATGCAAGTCTTTATGAAGCTCTTTCACAACAAGTATGAACCTCGATCCACAACTTATAAAAAGAATAAATTAAGAAGTGCAGAAGTGCAAACTTCTCAAGTCTAGTTTTATACAAATTGAGGACCCTTTCTAAAATGACATGAAAGGGTCTTTATATTAAAATTAAAAACAAACTGTCCAAAAAAATCGCTGAGAGTTGCTGGAACTGCCTTCATCAAAATATGGGATTTGAATTTAAAAAATAGAATTGTGATAACCTTTGAAGAGATTCATCACATCTATTTTTGCTCTTGTATCTTCAATCGAAAAATTGAGAGCATGGTTTGGATTTCTGGAGGATGACTCAGCCTAGCGTGTAACTGTATTTCGTATGTGGCATCTGAGAGCTCGGGCATCATGTGATCAATGACATCAACAAGGCACTTGATATTCATTTGTTTGTTGTGTGGCTTGACCAAAAAGGACCAATGTGCATCCCAGTTAAGACCTTGTACTCTTTTGAGTTGCTCCTCCTTGGTGTCCAAATCTTGCTTCCATTGCTTCTCTAAAACTTTTTCCTTTGGAAGTTTACATGTGGAAAAATCAGAAATTAAATTGGCACCATATAAGTTATCATTCACCAGCTTAATAACATTATTCATTATAGCCCTGGCCCTGGAGGTAGATCTTTCTGATTTTATCAACTGTGTTTCCCATTCTGAAAACAATATCTCTTTATGAGACTCTTCAATTTTAGGTAATTTAGCAGCTCTTCCATCTTTTGTGCTTTGCCAGGAGAGATAATTTGTGACTTTATCATCTGCATCTTCAAATTCTAACCTGGTATTAACTGCTTGGTCAATCAGTGATGTCGTTATGATGCATAATGGATCAATAAGAGATATTTTCTGGCAGAGTAGATTCAACTGTTGAGATAAAGCCTTATTTGCCTCTAAGGTTTCCTTTTTAAACTCTTCAACCTTGGGATAATCTTTGAATTGTCCCAAATAGAGTTGTAACTGTGTGATTTGATCTTCCTTAGATTTAATCTCTTGCTGATGTGTCAATTTAAGTTGCTCGAACTCTTGAGATAGCTGTTGTTGTCTCTGAATGGACTGCTGGTCAATTTTCTGTTCTTCTAGGTTTAACTGTTCTTCAAGTTGCTCACTCTTCTATCTCTCTACCATTAAATTTTCCTCAAGCCAATTAATATTTTGATACTATACTGCCAACTATTCTTCAAGGTGATTAATCTTTTGATCCTTTTCTTTGATCAATTGATTCACTTCAGTTGTCTTATCAATTGTAGCAGCTATGTATGCCCCAACAAATTGAGATAACTTAGTCAAATCCTCAAAAGGGTTGACCTCTGAATCTTTCCATACGACATTCATAAATTTAGATTAAGGAGATGTGGATGATGTTTGGTCTATTTTCCTCTTTTTTCTCTACCTCTTGACTACAACCTTGTGTTTTGGGCTGTAAAAAACATCCAAGGGTGGAATCTCCTCAATATTTAATGTAATCTCCCCTGAAGGATTTCCAGGGATTATTTCTATCTCTTTTCTAGTTGTATCTTTACTAGGTGTCTCTTCAATCACAATATCAGGAATAATGGGCCCTTGTGTTCCGGGAGGTGCTAATGTGATAATGTTTTTAGGATCATTTTGACTTTTGATCTATTGACCAAATTGCTCCCATTCTTTAATCAATATGGAATCAACGTGAACATCAGTGTTTAGTTGTTCACTGACCTTATCACTTGTTTCAACTTCTCCAGAAATATTTTCTATAACCTGCTCTCCGATGTGCTCTGCTTGCTGAATGATTGGTGTAGTAGTTAATAAATCCAGAGGTATTTTTAGTAACCTCTGTGTCCTGTATTCCATGAATTTGTCCATTTTCTCAGCACCCAATTTGAATTTTGCCAGATGACTTACTATTGAGAATAATTCTACTGAAGAAAATAAGTCATCAAACTCATCTTCCTCATGCAAGAATTTATTAACTTTCATCTGAGTGGTGAAATTGAAAGCAACCTTCTTTGGGTCATATTGTCTTTTAGGGATAATAGCTAGACTCAGATCCTTTATCTTGTTTGCTTCTTTCTCGGCATGTTTAAAATCATGTAATGAACAGGTGTTGTAGCAAAGAGGAAAGGTAGGCCACAACTGTTTCTTGGAGTCTTTAAGATTTCTAGACATCCCTTTTTCTACTATCTGGTAGGCTACTTCCTTGGCTAATAGCTTACCTGGAATGTAAGGTGGAAGGACATGAGGATCTGTAATGCTACCAAAAACCCTAACATAGGTGAACGTCTCTTCCCCGAACCAACTGTCGATTGAGGTTAAATCAATACTAGCCTCGTCAGATGGTTGAGGAGCAGGATTATTAAAGATAGCTTGATGGATAGGTAGGATCAAACCATGGAAAATCCTGTATAAATGATTCTTGTATTCAAACTTCCATAAATATTTATGGTAAATATGAATGGGGGTTGGATCCCGAATAGTCCATTTCCAACCTAAAATAGGAAAGTCGGAATTAAAACAAATTGTGTCAACTATGTAAGCACTCATATGGAATGGGGGAACAACATAGGTAGTGACAAATCTGTTCTTTCTATAATCCAGTATTTGACTAACCATTTTATCCGATAGAATAGTTTCCTAATCCATCACAAAGGAGTTTATTGCTACTTCTATCAATGGAACCATTTCAATAGAAAATCTAGCAGAATCGGGGCTCCCAAAGAGTCTACACATTATAGCGACAACATAAAAATATGGAGATGCTAAGGATTCCACAAAATACATACCAGATGATTCATGTTTGTGCTTGTTAGAAAAGTGTCTCCATTGCTTGATAGGGTCTAATTCAATCTCATTCTTCTTGGAGAAAGCTTCCAGGAATGATTTGTTGTAGTGTCACTGGGGATATGGCAACTGATACATTCTCTTGACATCTTCAGGTTTGAAGGATCCAAACATCCTTCCATCAGCTGTGAAGAAAGCTTTGACCGTTATGTTAATCCTCTCGATTACCCATCTTACCATATCATTATATGGTAAAATCTTTGCACGGGCCACTCTTTGATGGAGGAAAGAGCTGGCCAAATCATTGCTTTTTGATTTATCAATTCCATCAGTTGTTGCTTCTTCTTCTATCTCCTACGGATATTCATTTTCAAGCAAAGCATATATGCCTTCCCACGAGGTCTTACCAACGCCTAGACAGGTAGTATCTGAGATTAACACCAATTTTCCTTGTCATTCTTCCACTGTAAGGGGAGCCTTTGTCTTTTGAGCTCTCTTAGACATATTGACTGACTGCATGATTCTGGATTTACACTGCAAAATGAGAAAGAGGAGCATGATAGGCGAAAAACTTTGAGAGCAACCGTACAACTAAGTACAGACTAAAAGTAGTTATGTGCATTAGATGCAAAATATCTCATATAGTACATAGTCACAAAGGATGAAATCCTTGAAGGATTGTAACCATAACTAGTCACAAAGGATGAAATCCTTGAAGGATTGTAACCATAACTACCTCTTAATGCATTACCGTATCCTCATAATGTGAAACTTTAATGCTGAATTAATATATATCACATCACAAGTTTTCCAACGATCCTTTTAGAATAGGTGTCACAACTCTGCGATTTTGCAATTAGCGATTGTATTATTTTAATACGTGTAGAGCCATCGCATATCACAAATCGGGAGTTACAAGCGCTATGTCCAAAAGAATTCCTTGTATTGTTGTGATTGTGATGAGTGATGAGCTGGCACATAGAGTTGGTAGGTTCCTTTCAAACTTGGCAAATTATGTTTTTTCTTCGTAAATCATGTTTTCCTTTATAATTAACATTATATCACGAGTCTTCATAGTATATGTTATTTGCTTCTATTGGGAGCGTGATAAGCGATATCTGATCGCGATAGTTATATTGCATCGCAAAGTTTCAACGGAGTGGTTTCAATGTTTTCCTATGGATTGGCAATATGCGATATGCGATAGCCTTATCGCATCGCAAGGTTTCAATGGAGTGCCCTAACTTATTCATTAGGATTACCGATATGCGAAATGTGATAGTTATATCACATCACATGTTTATAAATGGATCATTTCAATTTAAAACTTTGTGATGAGGAATTTTGAGATGACTTTGATCGCATCACAAATTTTCAAATGGATGTTCATTGGTCTTAAGCAATTGCGATTTGCGATGAGCAGTTCCAAACACTCATAAAACAACTTTTATATGAAAAGTATGGAAAATCTAATTTTAATGAAAAGGTTTTATTGCTTTTTATATCCTAAAGGGGACCTATTTATTATTTAGCATCTTTAGACTAAGATTAAAAATTTGGAATGGGGGGGTTGTTATACAACACAACAATTGGCGATTCACTAGAAGAACTAGTTATCTCTGAATAAAATAATGAAATTTATAACACTTTATTGAGTAGAATCAATTGAGGAAAAGAGAACTATCTTGGAATTGGTTAGATAAAAATTTTACTGTGAATAAAACAAATATATCAATTTTGCAATTTCTTTTACAAACCCTTATCATAAATAAAAATATTTTTTTGGTTTTTTCAAGCTTTAATTGGTTGTTAAAGATAAAGTAGGGGGCTCCTCCAACTTAGCTTTTTAAATTTACTCTTTTGTCACAGGTAGTGTCATTATTGCCAGCAAACATCTATAGTCTTGATAGGGTTACCATTTAACCATCAACTATTCATTGTCCCATCCATCTAAGAGTATAATCTTTTAAAGATAAATTTAGAAAGATATATCTACATATATATTTTTTTATATTTTATTTTATTATTTTATTTGATTAAAAGCCATTGCCTTGGTTTGATAGCCATAAGATGACAATGCCATTCACTGGTTGTAATTAAACTGAACAAGCTGGCCCGTGATGAGACCCCTTGTCTTTTGATTATAAGCCATTACCCTTTTTTGGTATGCAGTATTGGTAATGTCAGCTTAATTTTTTCCCTATGATCATGGTAAGCAGGCTCGTAATGAGACCTCTTATCTTTTAATCCAGATATATTTTAGAAGTACACTCTAAAAATCATAAACCTATTGGATGGGGTGAATGATTGACTCCTTAAGAGTTTATGGATGACATTTATCGAGTTGTAGATGCTTAGTTGGAGAAAGTCTTTACCTTTTTATAAATAACCTTTCTCAACTGATAAAACTCAAAATAATTTACTGCGTTTTCAAGGTTTGAAAGATTTCACAAATTTAAAGAGGATTTAAGAGTTTCATGTTTTTTTTATCTAATTTCCAAAACTGTAATCATTTCCCTGAAAGTTTCTACTTTTTAAAAGCAAGTAGCCACAATATTCTTTCAAAGAGCTTTTCAATAGTAGAAAGCCAATGGTAGACTATTTACAACATTATTTCTAAAAGAAACCAAAATTTGCATAAAGAATATGTACAGGTAAGAAGTGGTTACCTCCTTAAGAAAATAATTTCTTTAAGATAAGCCCATTCACAAGAAGAGAATCTCTCTTTCCTGATAGGTCTTACACTGGAAACATTGATGAGCCTATCTTTTCAACAATCTGAAATGATCCAAGCCACATCTTTTGAAATTTGGTATGCTTACCTTTGTCTTCATGTGCTTTGTCCCATTTCAAAACGAGATCACCAATCTGTAGTGTTTTTGAGTCGGAAAAACTTGCATCAAAAGAAGATTTACTAACTTGTTGATGTTTAGCATGAGTAATTTTGGCCTTTTCTCTTTCCTCATCCAATTTAAGAATTTGATCAAATGTTAATTAAATAGAGGAAGAAGGAGTTTCTTCAATGAATTGTACTAGGGCTAGAGATGGGAGGGCTAAATTTGGTGGAATTACGGCTTCTTTCCCATTTACTAAGTTAAAAGGAGAAGTACCTATTGAGGCTTTATGAGTTATATGATCTACCCATAATGCAAATATTAAAGATTTATGCCAATTCTTTTGGTTTTGATCAATAGTTCTTTAATAATCCTGACGAGATTTTTATTAGTTGACTTCGCTAAGCCATTTCCTTGAGGATATTAATTTGCAGAGTATTTTAACTTAAAACCTCTCTTAAGAGCAAATTCAACTATATTATTTCCAGAAAAATAAGATGCATTGTCAAATATAAGCGCGCTAGGTAAACCAAACCTTGTAATGATGAACTGATAAATAAATTCGATAATCGCATCAGAATTGGCTACCTTTAGTGGAATTGCTTCTACCCACTTTGTGAAGTAGTCCGTGGCTGTGACGATGTATTTGTGTTGCTTGGAAGAATGTGGAAAGATCTCTCCTATAATATCAAGCCCCCACTGTTCAAATGGTTGCTCAATGTTAACTGGTTGTAAAGGAAAGGCTAGTTTCCTTTGTCTCCCACTAGCAATTTGGCATATCTTACATTTCCTCACATAGTCATGGGTATCTTTGAACAAAGTCGGCCAATAATATCTAGCATGTAGTATTTTGTGGGTTGTAGTGTCTCCTCCAAAATGTCCACCTATTGGGCCATCATGTAGTTCCTGCAAAACCTTTTATGCTTCAGATTTTTCAAGGCATCTTAATAGAACAGAATCATAATTTCTCCTCAATAACACATCATGAATGATTTCATAGTGTTTGGCTTTTAACCTTAAGGCACATTTGTTTTTGTCGTTGAATTCAGGGGGAGCATATCCATTTTTTAAATAAAATATCAGATCAGCATATTGACATTCAGAGTCAATGATACTTATCTCGTTTACTTGTGCAGTACTATCTGAATCTTCATGATCTGGTATATTGGAAGCTCTTGCGAGTAATCTGCAAAAACCTTGCCCTCTAACAATTTTCGATGGTTTAATATCAATTTCATACTCTTGTAAAGATGCTACCTAGTTAGCTCTTTTCTCTCCTAATTCTCTTTGAACTATCAATTGTCTTACTGCAGAGAATGAGACTATTACTTTAGTGTGTGCGTTTTAGGAGGAATGGTCTAAAATGTTTGATAGATTTAAATACAGCGAAAGCTTGTTTCTCAACTTCGTAATAATTGAGCTTAGCACCTTGCAAATTAGAACTAAAGAAAGATATGGGTGCTTCCACTTGTTGATCATTGATTTGAGTTAAAACAATAGCATAAGATGTTTTAGTGGCCAAAGTATACAACCTAAAATGACTAGATAAATTGGGAGTATTCAATGCAGGAGCATTAATGATCGTTTGTTTGGTCAATTCAAAAGCCTCTTTTTCGTTATGTCCCCATTTGAAGACTTAATTTTTCTTAATCATGGATTGAAAGGGTAAAACAATATGAGAAAAATCAGGAACAATTTTTTTAACAAAATTTATCCGTCCCAAAAATGATTGCATAGATTTCTTCTTATGTGGCAAAGGGATATCAGAAATTTCTTTTATCCTGCCAAGATCAATGTCTATGCCATTTTTGGATACAATAAACCCTAAAAGTTTACCTTCATTAAGAGCAAAGAATGATTTCTTGGGATTTAAGGAAATCCCATATTTTTTGCAACGTTAAAAGATCTGCTTTAAATCATGCAGATGATTTCTCTTTTTCTTAGAATAGACAGTTATGTCATCTAAGTAAACAATGACCGTCCTATTGGTCAAACCTTTGAAAGCTATGTCCATAGCTCTTTGGAAAGTAGCTCCAACCTTTATTAAACCAAAAGGCATTTTCTAATAAGCATATGTTCCCCATTTGGTTCTGAATGTAGTCTTTAATCTATCATTTGGATGTACCAGGATCTGATTGTATCCTGAAAAACCATCAAAAAAGACATTAACTCTAAGCTATTTACTGATTGAAGTATCTGCTCCATTGTTGGTAATGGGAAATTATCTTTCTGACATGCTTTGTTGAGATTCCTAAAATCTATGCAGATCCTAATATCACCATTCTTTTTTCTCACAGGTACTAAATTTGAGACCCATTTAGAATGTGTGAGATGAAAGATTATTTTGGCTTTAAGGAGTTTATCCAACTCTGCTTTGATTTGGCTTTAAAGATTTGGATGAATTTTCCTTAGTTTCTTTTGTGCAGGTTTCTCATCAGAGATCATTGGAATTTTGTGTTGAATGATAGAGGTATCATAAGTTTTCAGATCTTCATAATTCCAAGAAAAAACATTTTTGTATTTCTTCAATAAACTTGTTATCGCTTGAAATTTCACCTCAGGCTGAAAAAGGTAAACTCCAAGGCAACATCAAACCACTTAGCCTCGTAGCTAGCCCTATGGGGCAGGAGAGGGCTCTCTCCGGTCTATCTC
>APFE030373604.1:38606-54049 GCA_000404065.3 Pinus taeda
TTTATAAATAAATGTTAATTTAATTTATTTATTATGTTTATAGATTTGATAAGATGTGATAGGATTTATGTTTAGAAGAACGAATAAACCCAGAAGGGTTTCATCTACATTGAAGAAAAATGACTTTCAGGGTTTGAAACCCATAAATTTATATTTTAGAAAATAAAGATAATCTATGAAAAACTATCTACAACTCATGGAATTTCCAGAATACTCAGAAAAAAACAGTGTTAAACATTCAAGAAAGGACTAAGTCCAACTATTACCTTCTATATGTCAGTGGCTACAGTTCATAAAAGTGTCACCATTAGTTTCAAAGGGAAACGATGTCAAGAGAAAACAAAATCTCCATCACTTAAATCACCTCTGACGGAATATGAGTGGGATTATAAACAAACTTACCCATTTGAGTAAAAACTTTCAATTTATCTACAACTGCAAATTTATTACAAATGTAAGTTATAGGTTGTAAAAGAAAAATTCCAAGAAACAAACAATTCACAGTCAGAGAGGAATTATAACATGATTTCTTACCTCTACAATTCACTACCAGAGAAGAATTATAACATGATTTGTTACCTCTATAGCATGTTGTGGGTAAGGAAAATAAGTAACTAGTGTGACTTGGTAGGAAGCACTTCAGTAAACAAATATAAATCATCATAATTAAAAAATTATATCCCCAATCTTGTAGAATGGAAAGTTCAACATAACACTGACAACGCCTGACATTACCCTACATCTTTTTTGACGTGATGGAGGTTATCTTACCCACAAAGCCATGTGTTGTGAGACAGTTTAAACAAGACTCGAAGGCGGAGTAAACAAAACTCAAAAAACTTTGTATATGACGAACCATGTGTTGAATTGTGATGGGAGGGAACGACGAAAATGAAGTGAGGAGATTGGCTAGGTTGAACTATGTTTGCCCAGCCAAATCTATTAAGAAAGCGCCTTTCGGCGTAATAATAACAATGACCCGATTTGAGCATAAATAAAATTTGATGAGTAGATTTTTTTTTTAATAATAATGACTAGACATTAAAGAAGAGATGCAATTGGGATGCAATTTGATGGAAAATTTGCCTATGGCTGGTTTTTTTTCATATGCTTATGATGCATATCATAAGAAAATATTTCTCACCAAATATGAATGTCATTCACCATACGACCTTGTATTCACTTATCGTTCAATATTACTCAAAGTTGTCAAAGTTGTGTGTTCTATAAGTATTCTAAAATTGTCATTTACTAATAAATGTTAACCAATTAGTTAAATTTGCATAGGGCATTCAAAAATTTTATTTACATTAAAATAATAATACAATATAAATACAAGAAGTTATGTTTTGAGATAACTAATTTATTTTGGACATACAATCTCTTGGTTGAGTTAATATCTCAACCATACACCAATATAGGAAGCTAATCAGTTGGAGAAAATCTTTCAACCAACTAGGCTTCAACAAACCCCTAAACACTAGGGACAAACTCCTATACTTGGAAAGGATCACAACTAAGACAAGTAGGAATTATATTTTCCAAGTTCGCCCCCCACCCCCAATGAATACTTGTATTGATTTTAATCAACAAAGTCTACATGTGGTCTTGGAGTTTACAAAGATGATCAAATCCATACAAAGGAACAACCATCTACAAGTATGCATGGGTACCAATGGCTGCAACCGAAAGTCTACTAGGATGGCCTTCGTGTACGTGGTTCAGTCAACCATTCCCTGTACATGTACCACTAAGTTCCCATCCATCATTATCAATATGGGTTTTATTGGATTACTCATAACCATGCACTGAGTTTTATCGACTTACCCTAAACCATGCTTAGGGTTTTCTCCACTAACCATAAACCATGCTACAGGAATACCTATCCACTTTCCTCTCACACTTGTGGTTTATGGCTTACCACAAACCTACACTACAAAGTGGTTTTCGGCTTACCACAAGTCTGCACTTACATACACTCTTGCCCTAAACCACGCTTAGGGTTTTCTCGACTAACCATAAACCATGCTACAGGAATACCTATCCACTTTCCTCTCACACTTGTGGTTTATGGCTTACCACAAACCTACACTACAAAGTGGTTTTCGGCTTACCACAAGTCTTCACTTACACTCTCACAAGTGGTTTCTGGCTTACCACAAACCTGCATTTCCGAAGTGGTTTTTGGCTGATCACAAACCTGCACTTGCAAAGTGGTTTTAAGATTGCCAGGAACTTCATGGGGTACAAGCAACTCTAGGCACATAACATTACAAACTTTTGAATGAACACTACAAAACATCATAAACTTGCTCACTGATACATGTATCTGCAACATAATACACCATTATCATGAGTCTATTATGCAAATTCACACAAAGTTTAACTTAGTTTCCCATCATCCTTTAATATTTGATGCTTCCATCTGTTATTCAATAATTTTTGTAAATAAATCTATTTATCCTTGGGATGGCAAGTTCTAACATAAACTCAAACTGGTGACAATAGTTAGCTAGACTAAATGTCAACAGATTCTTTAAACCAAATATATATTAATGACACATTTTTTTTGGGAATCAAATAAGATTAAAATTTAAAAGGCACTTCAACACAGCAAAGAGGTATGAGATAATAGAGTTTAGCTACATCAATGACTTAGTTTCAAATATTGATAATGCCCGGTCCGCTAACTCCACATGCAGATGATTCTCTCCATTGCATGATGGCTCTTCTTAACATCGATTACTTCAAACACAGGTCAGCAGGTCCTCTCTGGTGAATACTAAGCACTCTCATGCACTCGTAGCTTAATTTATGTACGCAATGGCCTTTCAAATCTACTCAACGATAGTTCAACAAAGCACTGATCACTCCACACGTAGGATGGACTCCAACGCTTTCCAACAACTCTTCCACGTGATTAGCCAACAACTCTTCCAACTCCATGGCATCCTCTGAGTATAAATTAAGGAATTTCACATCATCGATTGAACGTAGAGATCCCGAGGCCAAATCCCATCCGTGTTGATCACTATAATAAAAATTTTAATGCTTTGTCCCCTGTGCAAAAAATTTCATGTAGACGTTGCCTCCACATATCCTAGTCGAAAAGAAAAAAGAAAAAAAACATTTAAAACAACGCAGTAGTGTGCTCCCCTTTTGAATGTATGCGCAACAATGCATGCTCACTAAAAAAAATAGTAATGTGATCCCCTTTCGAATCTATAACTACATCGATCGGCTCAACCTTTTAGCGATAGATGGATAGACACATATAACCTGCAAGAACCTGCAATACCATCAATACTCTGGTCTGACAACTCAAACACAATGCAAGTAATGTTCCAACAAATACCGCCCTCCAAAAGAGCACAAGCAACCACTAAGCATATGGTTGCCGATGTAAAAGACATTTTTTTTACCAAAGACTTCTAATGCTGGGTTCTTTTCTCCAATTTTGTTGTATCTCATGCTTTCCTTTACTTTGTGATTTAAGCTTCATACAAAGGGTGAAAGTTGGGTGGTTGGGCACTCCATCCCAGCTTGATACCTCTCTTATTATTCATCTTAATGGGTGGTTTGATAGATATGATATAAGTGTGTGTTTTTTTCACCTTTCTAGTGTCTTGATAATGTGGCTTATTTGAAAACAGAACAGTTTTGTGCATAATCTTTTTATATTATGCTTATAGTTATTTGATACCAGTTTTGTCTCAAGGTTCTAGTATGGTTCAAAATCTGAATTATTTTAGTGAGATTATAATTAATTTTGATCTACAACTCTTGAGTCATTTTGACGCAAGAGTTGGAGATTGTGTGAACTCTCAAGCCTTTGTCACAGTATATGGATCATAGATTTGTGAGTACTAAAAACCTTTATTATGAGTAAAAATATGGATTGTAATCAATCTTACAAGACCTTCATTTATCATTGAAAATTTAATAAGCTTGTTGTGGATTGAAGGATATTACAATCTAGTTTATATCTATTTGACTTGAAGCTTGTCAACAATAACAACCCTATTTGCAATGAGTTGAAAAGTGATATGGAACCGCCATTTGAGTCAAGTTTTAGATACAAACCCTATGATATCATTAGATTTATTTTGTTGTGACATGAAATAGAATTTGCACATTGAACTTATGTGGTTGTTTATTCATCAAGTTTACACAATCAAACACTATTATCATATTTATAGAACTTATATATTAGATTATTTGGAGTAGTGATGTAAATTTATATGCACTAATGATGCTACTAACTTTTGAGTGCACGAAGGCTTGTTGAGAGAAGGAGATTGTATTCAACAAATATTTGTTTACATTTTATTTTTATTTTTACATTTCCTCAGTTAACATAATTTCATCTTTCGAGTGTGTCTCTTGCATTAAAAACAAAGTTTCTAGAATCTAGTGTTTGAGTGCATTCTAAAGCTTGAAGGAATATTGGGGAAGAATGTGATTGTTTTATGCACGCACATGTTAATTGTTTGCAAAAATTGATCTATACACTAAGGATGAATTGAAGCCACACTTTTACTTTTCAATTACATGCACATAGTGGAGTGGATTTCAATCTTTAGATTGCACATTGGATTGAGTGAACTTAGTGCAAGAAATTGAATAAAGGTTTCATTTTGTTTTAAGAGTCTTGTTTGGCATTAGAAAATATTGGATTGCCTATGGTTGACATGTTTGTAGTTTCCAAGATCGTCTTTACATTTGTTTGGTCGATGCTCATGTTTTCGAGGTTGATTAATAATTTAGGTTTTTTCTTTGATTAATCAAGGTTTACTTTTCCAATTGGCAATAATTAGGGTTTCTTTACAATTGCTGATAGATTGCAGGATTAGTGTTTATGACTTATTTCTAAAGAGTTCTTTTGAGTGCAGGTTTAGAGTAGGGTGTAGGAACTCAAGGTTTGAGTAGTTTCTAGACAAACTAGAGTTTTGTTTTGCAGGTTGTTGTAGCCTTTCTCTAGAATTTCCAATGTTGTGCCTCAAATTCCACAGACCCCAAATTGACAATTCAATGTTGGTCCATTAATCCACTATATATGACACCCAAAATTTTTGCATCATTGTCGAGGAGGTGCTTAGGGGATTGACCTTGGTAACGTGTTCTAGTTTGGTTTGCCCTTTACCTTGTTTTCTTGCAAGTTTGTTTTATTTTTTTCTTGCATATTTTGTCTTCATCTCTAGGGTGTCGTAATAACCCCTCTTATATATATACTTACTTTTGTGGTTATAGGATATACCAACTTTCTTATTGAATAGAAAAAATGGTATTTTGAAGAATATTTCAATACAGAGTTGTGATGCTACTATAGAGATATACAAATCATCCAATGACGAACTCACAAGTGAAGGACTTAGTATTTTGCTTGAACATAAAGATAACATTATTAAATCTTCGATTTCAACATTGGATGATTTGCAAGAAGAATAGAAGAAGGATGAAGAGCCAATGTTGATATTTTTCTCCAACTGTAGAAAAAACACTTCCTCAGAAGGTGCCCACAAAACAGTCTAGAAGTTTGCAAGATTTGCGAAGGATTCCATTCAACGAAACATTTCCCATCACTGCTAGGATTAATAAAGGTACTCAAGAAATCAAGTAAGGAATCAAATCAACCACTAGGTATAATTGAAAACTCATCATTATTTAATATTTGGACTAATGCTTATTGTCCTGAGTAGGTTCCTCAACATATTTATAGTCCTGTAGTTTCATGGAAAAAATTTAGTCCTCCTCCAATAGAATATCCTACTTCATGGCCATAGTGGACCTCTCCTTGTCCCTATTCCTCAATTCAAATATACCCATGTCCTCAGGGATGGTTTGGAGCTTCTTCTTTAGGGTTGTCTCCCATGCAAATTTAATTACATGAACAACAACAACAACAACCACAATTTCTTCCCAATGCACTATCAAGTCATCCTCCTTTATGGTCCCAATTACGTATGCAACCTTACCCTAGACCCAAACCTAATCCAAACCTTAGATCTAACCATATTCTGCACCCTAGTCCAAAACCTAGACCCAACCCTAATCCATAACCCTCGTCCACACCCTAGACTTAACCCTAATTCAAACAAGGAGGTTTCACAATAATTTAAAACACATGTTCCTCCCGTTGATTTCCATAATGAATGTAATGCACCATATTTTGAACCGGGGAAAGGTGTAAATTCAGAAATTTTCCCTATCACTACAAAGCATTTACTTCAGGAAGAAGCCTTGATTCAAAGACCATTAGAGGATAAATCCTTGATTGGAACATGTTCTAAAATTGTTGTTGAATCTCAAAACCCTAGAATTTCCCTTAACCATTCTTGTAAATATGAAAAGGAAATATTTGAGCCTGAACTTGAGTGGTTTTTCTTTTCTTTCACCGAATCCCTTATGCCTATAAGAGAGTGTTTATCAAGATATGAAAGATTTGTATGAGTTGGAGAATCATAAATATGTGGATCCCATTGAACGATGGTTTCAAATAATTGTTAACGCACATTATTCCCTCATTATTCGACAACTATTGATACCATATCACATAAAGCACCTGGTTTCTCATACTCTGGTATGTGTTGAAGTGTATTCTTTAATATTGAGTGTGAGTGTATTTAGCATTTTGTTACACACATGGTTACATTGGAAGTACTCCTACTCTTGAAGGAGATATTCCTTTCTGTAAATTAGGGTAGGATAATATAATATTAAAACTAATATTTTTCCTCACCTCAACAAGATTCCTGTTTCTTCTCCTAGTTGTCTCTTGATCCCCCTTTTTACTCGTTAATTTGTGTTCATTACTAAAGTAAATTGATAAGTCAAGATTTGATCCCCTATCTACTCCATAATTTAACTTAAGTTATCTCTTAAATGGTTATTCTTATGTTGGTTGTTGCCACATGAAGGTTCTCTAAATTTCTCTAAAATTTAATTTATTAATCTTATTTTAGTTCACCACCCTCTTCTCTTAATTAGGTTTAACTATTTTAGGATTAATATTTATCCTTACTTTTATGTCCCTCTTTCTCCCTTTTACCTAATTAAACTACATTATCTACCTAATATTTTCCAACATGGAAAAGGTAGAGTTTTTAAGGTAAAATATTCTATTTCTTCCTATGATCCTCTTAACCCAAGTGTTATTCTTGATTTAATTACCTCGATTTCTAACATCATTTACCCTTGATGTGAATTTACTTGGTTTTGATATCTTGATTATATTTATTTATTTATTTATTTTTAATGATTCCAAGGGTGCCAAGTTTGGTCGTGCCCTTTTGGAACTTCCCTTGAAGTTCCAAGGGTGTCACGCCTAACAGTTTATTTGTGACGCAAAGGGTGCCAAGCTGGTCATGCCCTTCAAGAAATTCCCTTGAAGTTCCAAGGGTGTCACACCTAACAGTTTATTTGTGATGCCAAGGGTGCCAAGTTGGTCGTGCCCTTCAAGAAATTCCATTGAAGTTCCAAGGGTGCGATGCCACTTGCCCTTCAAGCATTCTATGGTTACGAGAGGAAAGTATAGGTGCAACGACAGAGACCACTATCATCTCTTATGTTGCCTGCTATTGTGAGACTAATGGTGTCAGGGATCAAGGAATTTTCCTTGACGTGCGCCCCCCAGTAAAATCCTCATGAGCGACCAAACTTTGCAGCCTACCCTCATGACATCGTGATCTTCAAGGTGAAGGTGTTTCAACCTTTCCAACCCAAGTCACAGCAGGAGTGCTAGTGGGTGATATCAAGGACACTGTCCCACCCCTCCCATGCAGTTCCATCCAATTGTACAACCCCATCACCCATATGTGAGCCATTCGGCCAAGCAAATAATCTGCGCCTACAACCACTAACATATCATCATAATATAGATAAACATATATAGCAGGTTTCAAAATTGACTTAGAATTTCAAAGATAAAATAATATAATTTTTCATCAAACCAGGTGTCATCAACTTGTCATATGCGAGTGCCTCTGGTGGTTTCCTGCCATACTCAATAGTCACCAGTAACAAGGTTTCTTAATGTTAGTCATTATCAGAATAGCATTATCACCATCACGTAGTCATTCACATCATTGTTCATTGTGAACCAGAACTAAAGCAAGTAGGTAACATAGGGGACACATCCATCATGGCTATCTTCATCATACAATCAATGAAAACATACATATCCATCAAAGCTATCAACATCACAACATCAATAGAAAACACACATATCCATCAAAGCTATCAACCATGATATCAATAGGGAGCATACATATCCTTTACTGTTATCATCATCATAAATTCAATAGAGACCAAACATAACCATTTATGCCACAATCATCATAATATCAATAAAGAACATGCATAACCATTAATGCTACAATCATCATAATACCAATAGAGAACATGCATAACCGTTAATGCTACAATCATAATAATACCAATAGATAACATACATAGCCTTTAATGCTATCTTCATCATAATATCAATGGAGAACATACATAAACATCACAACCACTAATAATAAAGTCATGTGTTAAAATCCTCAACCTGAGGTTCTCCTTAGGGCCAAATAAATGTTAATGTCATATCATTATGAGTCGACTAGAATGGGGCACTACAACAATGACCTTTAATGAGTTTTGCAATCACAAAGGTAGAAATAGGGGCTTTAACAATCCGTCCAAATAGAATATGGTGTTGAAGTGTACAGTTGGGAAATTGACTCTCCCAAACTTTGATGGTTTCGCTAGATGTATAGTGAGAGCGTGGGTCCAGAAAATTTACACTTATTTTCATTTGAACCCAATGGTGGAGGAAGATGCTATCAAGCTAGCCACCCTGAAGCTAGAAGTGGAATCACATAACTGATGGCACTATGGGATGACTACCTTAGAAAATGCAGGTGTAACCATTAGAGAATTTTTGAGGTCTAAAATGTGCCTCCTAAGGAATATTATAAAATAATAGTTGAAATAATAAAATAAGATTATATTAGGTCATGAAGTTTTCGAGGGAAAAAGAAAAAAACTAACTTTTCAATTTATCTCCTTATCCTTTTACTCAAATTTTGAGCAAGACAACTTAGATACAAAACTTAATTTTGCATCAAACGAGTACCTATGTTGCATACTTTTGATGGACCCTACTACACGAAAAATGTGAAATACATGGAAAAACATGATTGCAATCACATTTTGTCATGTATTTCATGTTTTTTGTGCAGTAGAGTCCATCGAAAGTATGCAACATGGATACTCATTGGATGCAAAATTAAATTGTGCATCCAATGAGTTCTCCCACTTGAAATTTGAGTAAAACTGTAGGGAGATAAATTGATTTTTTTTTTTTTAACCATTTTACTCCATAAATGGTGAATCATCCCCCATGGTTGACATCATCATGTTGAATCCTATTGGTTCTTATAAAGTTCATCTTTGTTGTACATTTTTGTTTTGAGGTGCATTTTTTACTCAAAATTTCTCTAATGCCTCATATAAGGACTTCATGCAGAGGGTAATAAAGTGATTTGATAGGAGGGATCTTGAGATACACTTCCAAGAATTGCCCCAACTTAGGCCTATAGGCAGAGTAGAAGCACATATGCCATATTTTCAAAGACTAAAAGTGATGTTGATAAACATATCAGAAGCCAGACTAGTCATGTTGTTTACATAGGGGTTGGATAAGCCACTATGTGGGTGGGTGAAGGCCTACAAACCCACCTCCTTACATGTTTTCATCAACAAGACACTATACACGTAGGATCTGGTCCCTAAGATTAGAATTCCTCCTAAACTAATGTTTCAGCCAAAAGGTAAGGATATTAGACCTCCTCAAAAGGAGTGGACTATAAGAAGTTAATTGGATAAGGAAACTAGTAGGGACCTTAGAAGGAGGAAACTATGTTTCACTTGTCAAGAGCCATGGGCACTAGGACACAAATGTTTAGGTAAGGGTAAAGCTCACTACATTGAGGTGTTCTCGGATAGTGAGGATAAGGAGGTTGAATAGGAGAATGCGACACATGATTCTCCATTGGCAGGGTATTCGTGCTTCCTCAAGACTATAGAGCCAGTAGAGAGAGATTATAATTGAAGGGTAGCAAGGAGGATGTCCTAAGATATGCTTGTGAATGCAACATATGCCAACAAAACTAGGACGAGCACACACATATATCGAGCTTACTTCAACCATTGCCTATCCCAACATAGAAGTGGGAGAGCATCTTAATGGATTTCAACACAGGGTTACCATCATCTTAGGGTAGATATTGCATCTACGTTGTAGTGGACAGGTTGATTAAGTTCACCCATTTCTTTGCATTTTCTTCTGGGTGTTCAACACCTCAGGTAGCATAGTTATTCTTTTGGGAGGTCTTCAGGTTGCATGGGTTGCCCAAGACCATTGTTAGTGATAGAGATATTTAGTTTATGGGTGGATTTTGGCAAGAGATTTTCTTATTAGTGGGTACATACCTCACATTTAACACAAGTTGTCATCCCCAAACTAACAGACAAACATAGATAGTTAACAAATGGATGGATGGTTACTTGAGGAATTACGTGATAGGGCAACGAAAGGCATGGGTGAGATGGTTGTACCTTGGAGAATATTGTTATAATATCTCATATCACATTTCAATTGGGATGTCACCATTAAGGGCTCTATATGGCTACGATTCCCTTTCATTTATAGAGATGATATTTGGAAATAGTTGGGCCCCAAGGGATAAGGATTGGATCCAAGAGATCCAAGACATCCTCAAGGCTCTCAAGGATAACTTATAGACAACACAAAACCAACAAAAACTATTTGTTGATAGACACCAGACCAAGAGGATTTTTGATGAGGGAGGCATGCTATATTTGTGTCTACAACCTTAGAGATAGTCCATCCTCAAACAAAAAGGTGGAGAGAAGTTGAAGCCGTGATTTTATGGGCCATACCGAATCACCAGAAGAGTTGGAGAAGTAGCCTATGAGTTAGATCTTCCGATAGGGAGCAAGATTCATAATGTTTTCCACATGTCTTACCTAAAGAAGACACATGGGTAGCATATCACATCTTCAACTAAGTTACCTCCCTTGGATGTGGAGGGACAATTGGCCTTGGTTCCAGAGGATGTATTGGAGATGAGAGAAAGGATGTTGAGAAGCAAGGCCATTAGGGAGTGCCTTATTCTATGGAAATACCTACCGATCGAGGACGCAACATGGGAAGGGGAGCATATACTTCAGCATCCAGGATTACACTTGGGGACTAGCAATCTTGGGCGGGGAGGACTGTAATGTTCCCAATCACTTGAGCATGGAGTTATCTTCCTTCTACCCTAACTTGTCTCCTTTAGACTAGAAAAGGGGGAAATTACTAAGGGTACAAAGAATTTTTCCTAAATAATATAAATATATAAAAGGGGCAAAAGTCACTTGGATAACATAAGAAAAAATCCACTTAAGTGACTTTATCAAATGACATAATAATAAAGGTGGCTCTAGAATATTGGAGAAAGGTCCCAGCGAATATTTAAAAGGGGAGAGGTCACTTCACTATCATCCTATGAAATTGATCATTTTCTGAAAAATGACTTGGCTCAAGGGAGTCTAGATCACTTCTGGTCTACCTTTTGTGATTATTATAGGTGTTGGAAATAATTTTTTAAAGGAGAAACCCTCGATCTAAAGGTTGAATTTATGAGCAGGATTAGTGTTTATAGGAGACTAGATTATCTAAATCAAACGGGGCTGAAATTGCTAGTCAGAAGGAAGTTGAAATCATTATTTCCTAGGAGTGAGAATTACATTGATTTGAGGTTGAAATTATCAATTCTAGGAGGGGCTAAATTACAATTGCCATTGATTTTCCATGAGGGCCGAGTTTGTATCTCTAAGGAGGCTGAATTGATTAGTCCAAGTGGAGTACGAAATTATTATCTTCAAGGGTCGAATCGATAATTCTAGATAGAGGTCAAATTGTATTTCCAGATCATCTTTTATTGAAGGTTACTTGTTGCTGAGGTCGAGATTTTTTCCAGGGCCGAGTTTCAATTGCTATCATCTTTAGAAGGGTCAAGATCCTTATTTTCTCCAAGACACCAAATTATTGTTAGGCCGGATTCATTTTCGTTACGTGGCCAAATCCATTTGGTAAGGCCGAGTCAGTTTGTTGGAGCCGAATTAGCTTACAGAAGGACAAGTCTATTTGGGACCCAATTTCTCTACTGAGGCTGAATTCTTCCAGAGCTAAGGTATCTTTTACTGAGGTCAAAATATGATCCTCATTTGGTAAAATTTGTGATGGTTTAATTCATTATTTCAGAACTAGAAAATTCGTTTATGAAAATTAACAAAAGGCGCCCCTTACCTCGGGAAAAAAATATCATGATAAAAAAAACCACTGAAATGTGCACCTTGAATTAATTAATTAATTTATATAGATCCCCTCATAATGAACTTGTAAGTTTCATAAGGTGAAACAGTACACGACCGCTTAACAAATCTGCGACTGTGCACATCGATTCCCAACTATGTTAAATCGACAAAGAGATTTGGATTGTGTAGCAACTATAACAACCATTCCTTTTAAATATACTTTCGTTATTTTTGAGATATTTGGTAAGGAAATAATACCAAGAACCATATAATAGTATTTTCAGGCCCACACAACTACGGAACCGGTTGATGAAAGTTTTTTCTTAAGAGGGCTGAAATTTTTATACCTTTTCCAGAACGATCTCGATCACAATTGCAAACAGTGGATTGAATCGTAGCATGTAGGATGACAACAATAGTTAATACTTTTTATTTAGAAAAAAGAATATCACAACGGAAAAGAGCGGATTGAATCGTAGGATTGCAGCAACAGTTAATAGCTTTTATTTTAAAGAAAATGGGGAAGAGTACATCTTTTTTTCAGAGAAAAAAACAGCAGACATTATGTTAAAATATATGCTATTACATTTTCCAGAAATCCACAGAACCCCTATGTCTAACAAAAAAGGATCACATAGAGAAGCCAAGAAACAACTGAAGTAGAAAACACAGAGAAATCCATCTGTGAGACAGGGGAGATCCCCAAACAGCTTGAAATAAGCCTGCAAATGAATCACAGGGATCAGAGATCAAAATCCAACAACGCCTCCCAGGAAGAACCCCTATGTCTAACAAAAAAGGATCACACAGAGAATCCAAGAAACAAAAACACAGAGAAATCCCTTTGCGAGACAGGGGAGATCCCCAAACAACTCAAAATAAGCCTGCAAACGAATCACGGGGATCAAAGATCAAAGTCCAGCAATGCCTCCGGGGAAAATTGATTAAGGGAACATCATGCAAAGGGGAAAGCCCCTGAACCTATTATAGCACCCTGCTCTAGGCACTCAAAATGTATCAGCCCAGGCAACATAGAAATTTCACGATTAGAGAGCCAATCAGTCTGGGTATTCTATTCCCCATATACATGGCAGAAGAAAACAGAGTGGAAACAATCCTTCATGGAGGCAATCTAAGCCATCTAGTAACATAAAGACAGCACAGCCAAGGAGAACTTCCCCCATCGCATGATCGATAGTCACCTTCAAATCACTTAAGATGACAATCTCATCCACCACAAGGCTCCCCATAAGGTCAACACCTCTGCCCTCATGTTACTGCCCAAACTGCCTAACTAGAAGAAGTTGTAACTCCAAGAGGGAGAAATGGAGATAACAACTCCACAACCACACTGCCCATCCACCGAAGCATCGTTAAAGGAACCAATAGGAAAGGTCTAGTCAAGGGGTTTGTAGGACCAGCAGCACTTGGAACAATTAGGTTTATGAGAGCCGATATCCAAGAAGTATGCTACAATTTTGAGGGTAGTGGCTCTCAGATCAGGAGCTGCATCATAAAAAATACAAGCATTCCAGCATCGCCAGATCCCCCACTATAGAGGAATAGTTTGGTAATCCGCATGACGAGTAGTCCAGCAACTGAGGCAAACATATAATGAATCCTGATTCACTTCACAATTGATCCGGAGTGTAGAGGAAACTTCCTCCCAGACTGGGGCAAAGGGGCAGTTCAGGAATAAGTGTAACCCATCCTTATAATAATCAGATTTACAGAGATAGCAAAAACTCAGGCCCATAAACCTTAGCTTGAGGAAATTGTCCCAAGTCAAGATACGATTATGAACAGCCAACCAAATGAAACGTTTTAGTTTAATCGGCACCTCCCACTTCCACATCTAGGCCAGCCAAACAATTCCACATCACCTGAGGAGAAGAGTAGATACTATATTGCATTCACTGGCACAATTCTATGTAGAGCTTGCGTACTTCACCCTCTAAGTTCATGTTACTCCTATGACAACCTCTAAGCTCATGTTACTCCTATGACAATAAGTATCATGACATAGGCACCTCTTTTTCTTTTTAAAGTGGTGGGGCCTTGTTAAATGAAATGATTTGATTGGAATATGAGTTTCTTAAAAACTAGCATTTGCACCAGATGTTGCAAAGAAAACCCCATAAGGCATAAAGTGCAGAAATCCATTCTGTATAGTCTCTAGGGAAATCACAAGAGAAATCACAACGTTTCCATGAAGAGTTTCAATGATTGGTAGAAAAGATAAACATCAAACCACACAAAAAGAGTCATAGTCCACGAACGATGTGGATACACTATTTCAGAATTTATGTGTTAGATGCAACACTAAAAGAGAGTCATAGGCGAGGAAAGATGCAGATATATTCCCAATAAACATTATTTCAGAATGATATACTCCCAATAAACACTATTTCAGAATTTCTTGCGTTTGATGCGATAGTAGATTCGATTTCTTTGAAGGTTTTCTATGTTATGTGACCTACTAAACATAACAATTGAAAGGAATGGTCAGTGGGAGATTTCTTTCCACCCTCCGACCTCCTCCGTTGCTGCTTCCTCACAGCAATCTTCTTCTTCCTGCAATTTCCAATCACCATAATATGAAAAAACATATTTAAGTTCATAGGATTGAAGTGATTTGATGGGAATTTATATGAAAAAACATAATTACATGTTAGGGTTATGGAATCGAAATTAATTTGATAATAAATTCTGGGAATATTTTAGAATTTAAGAATATGATAGAATGTGCCTGGTCAATTTGTTTGACCTGTTTCACCTTAATCTTATTTGTAATCTCTCTAAGATTCTCATATTCTACAATATTCATGGATCTTGAATATACTCAAAACCTACCATATTCATAGATCCATGAAATTCTAGAAAAGTATTTAACTTTAAAGTTTAAACTTTGTATTGCTCCCTAAGATTTTCAAATTCTATTATTCATATATCTTGAATATTCTCAAAATCTACAATACATCCTTTATATCCATAGATCTTTTATATCCTTAAATCCATTAAATTCTAAAAAGATATTTAACTTTAAAAGATCTAGAAGGAATAAGTTTAAACTTTTT
>APFE030373604.1:64418-94966 GCA_000404065.3 Pinus taeda
CTCATTAATGGACCCGACTGACCTCTAAATATGGCTGCACCAGAGAATTTGCCTGCAAGATCCACCCCCAAGCCTTCATAAATCGCAGAGCGTAGCAGCTGAAATCCGGCAAAGAAGGCCGGATAAATCAAGCAGTGGTTTGGTGAGCAGAAGAGGATTAAATTGAGGGATTCGACAAATGAACTGATTTCAACTTTTCATGGAGGTTTTTTGAATGCTTGTGCACAAAATTCTGCTGCTCAGTTCACAGATTCTTCTTTCTCGTCTCCCTCCTGCCTGCCTTTCTTTTGAAATTGAATTCAATATTACTCGACGGGCAGGGATCTTCCATCTCACCTCATCGGATGGTTGAGGTGGGGGGCAACGGATCTGATGGTCCAGATTCATAGGCCGCCGGATTGTCTCGTGCGTGCCGTTCAGCGGTTCAGCATTTCTACAGAGACGGGAAAGACAGCACAAGCTTTGGCCGCGGTGGTATTTTGATCGGTTCTGACTCTGTGAGTGCCCTGTCGCCACTCCGTGATAGCGTCCGTCTCACTTCTTCATTCAATTTTGGATCAATGATCACAATTCATTCAATCGTCTAACACCACAAATCTACGGTCAACAATAAGACGGTCAACAATAAGACACGGCGGCGACTGGAGCAATTCATTTCAAAGAGAAACGCCTTACGGCATAAATATGTGGCCATTGCTTTGCAATAAACCTTAGATTGAAAATCCACCCCGAAGTGGAGATCAATTGAAAAATAAGAAACAATCGTCATAAAATAGTATGAAGAGCTATGATATTAAGACAAGGAATGTGATATGCAAAGAGACTTGATGGAGAGGGCAAGGGGAGAGGCAAGGGCTGCCTTCACTTGCCCTATGTTGGTGATATGCCTGCTCTGAGAGGGCATGTTTATGTTATGCCTGAAATTGGTCAAAGATGGCATGCTGATGATGATATGAATTTTCTTGGTCACTAAAATTACACAAAGAGAAAGAAGAGGATTGTCTACCAAGGCATGCGGATGGTGAATATATATTGTAAGTTTCTGAGATTTAAGACTACTGCGAATTTTGCAATCAATGTTCTACAATACTAAAAATTTATATAATTTATTTTTTGGATAGCCTATGTTGGTTACATTTAAATAAATAATCTATCACATGCAATATGAGCCAAAAGTGCCAGCAATTGCAGCGTTATGCCCTACAATCTAGACTCCCATGACGAGTTGCTACATTATAACATAAACCAAACTATGGAATGAAGCATAAGATGCTAGCATCTGTTGGAAACACAATATGTCCTTTTATTACTAATAGAACAGGATGGATTAAGGCTACAAAAACGTTCTGTCAAATTAAATAACAAATTCGTAAATGTGGTGAGATCAATATAATTGCATGACTTGAAGATATTGTACTACATTAGGTCTCACATGTCAATGTGGGATCTAGCTAGGCACAGTTCTATACAGTGCAAACATGTTTATCATCTAAGCCATATACGATTCTTTCAATGTGGACACATATCTTGTAGCCCTGGTGCCTTTTTCCCAATGAAATGATTTAGGCACTGCTATGTAATTTCCTAATTTAATGATCACCATATCACTCTGTCGCCTTTTTCCCAATGAAATGATTTAGGCATTGCTATGTAATTTCCTAATTTAATGATCACCATATCACTCTGTCCCTTTCTCTGCAACAACTACTAGCTTCAAATAGAACCTGAAGCCAAGGCTGAAGCGGGAGAAGTAAAAGATGACTTCCCTCACTCTGCAACACCTACTAGCTTTGACCTGAACATGAAGCCAAGTGTGAGGCAGAAGAAGTAGGAGCTGAAGACGAAGAAGCAACCATTGTAGAATACTGTAGAAACCCATGAGAATTGGAGAATAATTGTGATGTGAAAAGAGACTTAATGCAGTGGGCAAGGGATGAAACAATGGCTACTTTCACTTGCCTTCTCTTAGGGATATCCTTGTAGTGAGAAGCATGCCTTTGTGACTGGAGTTGGCCTAGTATGGCATGCTGAAAATGTTAGAAAATAAATTTAGGGGGCAGAGGAGCTCAGAAATCGGTTGTGGCAAAGTAAACAAGGTCAACTTCAGTTGCGGAAAGGTAAATCTTTGATTGCGGTGAGGATATCACAACCACACAGGGACTGAATTAAAACATGGAGTTCACTCACCGCAAAACAAAGTAAAATAAAAGAGGTTGCGGAAATTTACTTATGTAAGATTAAAACCATAACGCAACTAACCACACTTTATATTATATGTCAAAACATAAAGAAATTACATTCCCATGGTAAATGGAGGTTGCACCTCCAAGTGAAAAACACAACAAACTTACTGCGATTTACACATTACTGGGTTGCGGAGTAAACTTCTGTAAAACTCTATAAAACTGGTTTTTCACATGCCCACCAATATTTCCTCTACAATTTTCTCCTCACTACCTCACAGACTCTCGCTCTCTAACTTCCCAACATGCCCAACATTACAAATTACTTTTACTTGCATATTTATCGTAACATACGAATTTGACATTAATTACATGACAGATAAAATATTTAGTATGCAACATGGGCAAATTTACATAGCAAATGATTTTCTGAACTTGTGGGTGTTGTGGAGTGTGGGCAATAGCTACGGAATCAATGTTTGCCCATATCTATTTAATAAACTTCATTAAATGCCTTAACTTCTGTGATGTGTTGGGGAATGGTCCACTCTAAACTTCTGTTCTGACTTCTGTCCTTCTGCCTGCAAACAAAGATCGCAACTGTGCAATGGTTGACTGTGCAAGCATGGTGTTTGTTAGTTTGTTAAGGCGGTGGTTGGGATTATTATTTCCAACACTCCCCCTTAATCACAACTTCCTCCATTAACAATTCCCAAACTGTCTCTGAGGTAAACAAAACTTTCACGTGTCAATGGATTTGTGAAAGTGAAAATATCAGCAAACTATTCCTGTGACCTGCTGTGCTGCAACATAATTTCATCATTGTTAATCAACTCTATGATAAAATGATATTTAGCATCAATATGCTTGGTCCTCTTGTGAAAAACTAAATTATTTGACAATGCAATTGCGGATGTGTTTTCGCAGAAAATAGTTGTCGCTCCCTCTTGGTCATTGTGAAGATCCCTCAACATCCTTGTCATCCAAACTACCTGACACGCTGCTACTGTTATAGCGACATATTCATCTTCTGTTGTTGACAATGACACTATTGGTTGCTTCTTGGAGGCCCATGAAATGGCTTCGAAAACTAAACGAAAAACATATCCTAACGTGCTCTTTCTGTCATCAACACTTCCCACCCAATCACTATTAGTGTAACCAACCAACCTGAAATCATCTGTGGCGGTGTACAAAATGCCATACTACTTTGTCCCATTGACATACCTTAGAATTATTTTCGTTGCTTGCCAATGTGTCTCCTTGGGTGTCTCCATGAACCTCGACACCAAGCTCACTGCATACATTATATCCGGCCTGGTGGCGGTCAAATACATCAAGCTGCCTATCATGCTTTTGTATAATGTCTGGTTGACATTGCTGTTGCAATCTTCTTTGCTCAACTTCAACCCCATGATAGTTGGAGTTGGTGTGGGCTTGCTATTCTGCATTTTAAACCTCTCCAAAATGTCTACCACATACTTTGGTTGAGAAATAAAAGTGTTATTTTCTGTTTGCTTCACTTCTATGCCCAAAAAATATCTTAACAACCCCAAGTCAGTCATTTCAAATTCATTCTTCATGACTTGTTTGAAATCAGCGATGAGAAAATCATCACTTCTTGTAAAAATTAAATCATCTACATATAAGACAATAATGAGAATCTTGCCATCATTCTCTTTGATGTAGAGAGTAGGCTCACTATGACATTTGTCGAAACCATTGTCCAACAAGTAAGTATCTATCCTGCTGTACCATGCACGTGATGCTTGCTTCAGCCGATAAAGAGCTTTCCTCAACCGATACACTTTGTCTTCATGGCCTTCTACCTCATAACCAAGTGGTTACACAACATACACTTCCCCTTTCAGCACTCCATTCAAGAACGTTCATTTTACGTCCATTTGATACACTTTCCATTTATGTTGTGCGGCAATCACCACAACTGTACACACTGTCTCCATCCTTGCGACTGGCACAAACGTCTCCGCATAATCTCTTCCATGTTTTTGCTTGTACCCTTTGACAACTAGCCTTGCTTTGTGCCTTTCAATATTACCGTTAACATTGCTCTCGGTCTTATAGACCCACTTCACTCCAATGACTTGTTTTCCTTGTGGCAAGTCCACTAACTCCCATGTGTCATTCCTTTCTATTGCTTCTATTTCTTCCTCCATTGCCGCAACCCATTTTTCTTCTTTGAATGCATCTTCAAAATGGATTGGGTCATCTACATGACAAAACAAAGCAAATAAGGAATTCAGACTAGCGCTGCTATCAACTTCATCTTGCTCATAAATTTCATTTAAATTTCTGAATTTTGCTCTTCTTGTGCTTGCTAAATATGGGCTTGTCTTTCAATATTACCGTCGACATTGCTCTTGGTCTTATGGACCCACTTCACTCCAAGGAACTGTTTTCCTTGCTGCAAGTCCACTAACTCCCATGTGTCATTCCTTTCTATTGCTTCTATTTCTTCCTTCATTGCTGCAACCCATTTTTCTTCTTTGACTGCATCTTCAAAATGGATTGGGTCATCTACATGACAAAACAAAGCAAATAAGGAATTCAGACCAGCGCTGCTATCAACTTCATCTTGCTCATAAATTTCATTTAAATTTCTGAATTTTGGTCTTCTTGTGTGTGTTGAAGATGGGCTTGATATGTCACTTGGTGTTGCGCTTTGCGGTGTTCTTGGAGAAGCACTTGCTTGACTGCGTGACGCTATCCTATTATTTGTTGATGGTGTTGTTTGTTCCCTGTTTTGTTTAGCTTGAATAGGCGTATAGGGATTCATTGTTGAGGAATTGCTTGCTACTGTAAATTCCTCGTTGTCCTCATGTGGTATACATGCTTTCACATTGACTGTCTTCTCTGAACTTCCATCCCATGCTTCCTCTTCTATGAGCTGCACATCTATGTTGATTATGACCTTCTTGGTTGATGGATTGTAGAGCTTGTATGCCTTGGATTTATCACTGTATCCAACAAATATACATTTCTCCCCCTTGTTGTCCAACTTCTTCCTCAACTCATCTGGGACATGTGCATATGCCACAGAACCAAAGACTCTCATGTGAGTGACACTATGTTTTCTTCCACTCCATGCCTCTTCAGGAACTATGTTCTGGACGCTTTTGGTTGGACATCTATTCAAGATATATGTTGCACAAGTGACAACTTCAACCCAATAATCATTTGGAAAATGCTTTGTCTTCAACATACTCCTTGCGATCTCCATAATGGTCCTATTCTTCCTTTCCACCACACCATTTTGTTGAGGTGTATATCTTGTTGTAAATTGCTTTTGAATTCCATGTTCCCTACAAAAACGAAGGAAATCATTTGAGATGTATTCTCCACCTCTGTCAGTCCTGAGGAATTTGATGTAGTGTCCACTTTGCTTCTCAACAAGAGCTTTGTATTGACGAAAGCACTCAAACACTTCACTTTTCTGTTTTAGGAGATAGACCCATGTCTTCCTTGTGTAATCATCTATGAAGGTCAACACATAGTGGCTGCCACCAATTGATGGTGTCTGAATTGATCCACATAAATTTGAGTGGACAATCTCCAAGGTGCCTTTGCTCTTACTGACTTTCCTGCTGGATATGTCTCTCTATGTTGCTTACCCAAGATACATCCTTCACATATGTTGTCTGGTTTTTCTATGAGTGGAAAACCCTTCACCATGCCTTTCCTATGTAGAAAATTCAAACCTCTAAAGTTGAGATGTCCAAATCTCAAATGCCATAACCAATTTTCATCTTTGACCTCTGCTTGATAGTTCACTTGTGTGAGAGTTACCTCTTTTCGTCCATCCTCTTGTGAGTTCATTAATAGTTATGCTTATGCACCTTCTTTCAAATCTGATCTTATCTTTAGGGGAAATTATATTGTTTGTCATATGAACCTTTGAAATCAGTTGTCTGCTTGGAGGCCTATCCAAAATTGTACACTCATCATTTTTGAAAAAGACATTGTAACCCTTTTGCATGAGCTGTCCAATGCTTTTGAGGTTATGCTTCAGATCGGGGACAAAGTAAGCATCTGAGATGTACTTCTTCTCCCCCTTCTTTGTTAGGATATTAACTCTTCCTTTTCTCATAATAGAGACTTTGCTATCAGTCCCTAATGTCATTTCAAATTTCACACTTTCATCTAGATTGGAAAACATTTATGTGTTCCTTGACATGTGGTTGCTACACCCTAAATCTAGATACCATATATCACTTTGTTTTTCTTGTGCTATATTACAAACTAAAAACATGCAATCATGGTTCTGATTTTCTTTTGTGAAATTTACACTTGGTTTGTTACTAATGTCATATTCCTTTTTCCTACATTCATTTGCATAATGAACATACTTCTTACAGTAATGACATTGAACTTGAGATTTATCATACCTCTGACTTTGTGTTTGATTTTGGCTTGGGCCTTGACCTGGATTTTGATTGCGGCCCCTTCCACTTGAGCTTGAAGGGTTGCTTTTTCCACCTCTGTGTGGGCTTCTTCCTCTTCCTCTAGCATATGATCTTCCTCTGCCTCGACCTTGACCAAAGGAAACCTATGTCTTGAAGGCATGCTCTAATGAGGAGTTTGTTGCTCTATTCAATCTATGTTTATGAGAAACCAATGATGCATGAAGCTCATCCAGTGAGAACTACGAGAGATCCTTTGTCTCTTCTATGGCCACAACAATGGCATCAAACCTTGCTGGTAGGCTTCTCAAAACTTTCTCAACTATTCTCCTTTCTTCAAGTGTCTCACCATGAGACCTGATTTGAATAACCAAGCCCATTACATGTGTAAAAAATGAGTCCACTTTCTCAGACTCTTTCATACACAGTGTTTCAAAATCTCTTCTCAACATTTGCAGTTTTGCTGTCTTGACTTTTGCCATGCCTTGGTAGGATATCTGGAGGGTGTCCCATACTTGCTTGGACTTCGTTTCTATGGCAACCCTTGGAAAAATACTTTCATGATCTGCTTGGAAAATATAGAACAGGGCTTTTGAATCCTTCTTCCTATTGTCCCTTAAAAATATCTTTCTACTTGAGATAACGCATTGTATGTTGTTGCCTCTGCTGGTTCTAGAAAACTATTCTCCACCAAATCCCAAATGTCTTGAGGGGAAGGAAAACCATTCTCCACCAAATCACAAATGTATTGAGACGAAAACAGGGCCTCCATTGTAATAGCCAAATAATCATAATTTTTTCCATTAAGCTGAGGTATTTGAGGATTAGTCAAGCTTGTGCTTGATGTTCCCATTTCTCGGAGAATACACTAACAATGTTTAACCTGCTCCGATACCATGTTAGAAAATAAATTTAGGGGGCACACGAGAGAAAATGGGGCAGAGAAGTGAAGAAATTGGTTCCAGCAAAGTAGCAAGGTCAACTTCAGTTGCGGAAAGGTAAATCTATCGGTTCCAGCAAAGTAAGCAAGGTCAACTTCAGTTGCGGAAAGGTAAATCTTTGGTTGCGGCGAGGATATTGCAACCATACAGGGACTTAATTAAAACACAGAGTTCACTCACCACAAAATAGAGTAAAATAAAAGAGGTTGCGGAAATTTACTTATCTAAGATTAAAACAATAACGCAACTGACCACACTTTATTTTATATGTCAAAACATAAATAAATTACATTAGCATGATAAATGGAGGTTGCAGAGGTTGCGGAAATTTACTTATCTAAAATTAAAACCATAACGCAACGGAAATTTACTTATCTAAGATTAAAACCATAACGCAAGTGACCACACTTTATTTTATATGTCAAAACATAAATAAATTACATTAGCATGATAAATGGAGGTTGCAGCTCCCAGTGAAAAACACAACAAACTTACTGCGATTTACTCATTACTGGGTTGCCGAGTAAACCTCTGTAAAACAAACTTATTGCGATTTACGCATTACTGGGTTGTGGAGTAAACTTCTGTAAAACTAGTTTTTCACACACCCACCAATATTTCCTCCACGATTGTCTCCTCACTACCTCACCAATTCTCACTCTCTAACTTGCCCAACATTACAAATGACTTTTATTTGCATATTTATCCTAACATAAGAATTTGCCATTAATTACATGACAGAGAATATTTAATAAGCAACATGGACAAATTTACATAGTAAATGATTCTCTGAATTTACAAGTGTTGTGGAGTGTGGGCAACAGTGGTGGAATGAATGTTTGCCCATATCTATTTAATAAACTTCATTAAATGCCTTAACTTCTGTGATGTGGTGGGGAATGGTCCGCTCTGAACTTATGTTCTTACTTCTGTCCTTTTACATGCAAAAAAAAATAGCAACCATGAGGTGGTTGACTGTGTTAAGGCGGTGATTGGGATTATTATTTCCAACAAAAAATGCTACAAAATCTATCGGTAAATCAATTTACACAGACTCAAAAGAAAAGATTGGCAAATTCTAAATGTAAACAGACTCAAAAGAAAAGATTGACGAATTTTGAATGTAAAGAGACTCAAAGGAAAAGATTGACGAATTTTGAATGTAAACAGAGTCAAAGAGAAAAAGATGCGTGAGAAAGCCCAAAGGATGCACTGAATATATAACAGTACTATGAAAGACTTACAATTCTGTGATTGCAGCAGTCAATTACACAACTTAATGGTGTACAATTAACCGGGGAAAGATCATCTAATTTGTTGGGTCGACTGCCGAGGTACAACTAATTAAGTAATACATTTATTTATTTGTTGCGTCCACTGCCGAGTTTGGCCACAGCTAATCAAACTAATTTCCTACAGCGAATTAAACAATTTATTCACGTGCATTATAGACTAAAAAGAACAAAACTTGCAGCTTTATGCGCCACGAAGTTATGACAACACATTTCTGTATTTTTCCATACTAAACGCTATGGCAATTTATGTTACTGTTTTTCAAAGTTATTTTTTTAATTGGTTGGAAAATTTATTATAATAATATAATGTTATTTAAATTATTTTTTTTAATTGGTTGGAAAATTTATTATAATAATATAATTGTAAATTTGTGAGTGAGGATAGTTATTTCTAGTTGTTATCAGCGCGAATGTATATTGATTTATTATTTTTATTCAAAAAAACTGCCTCGCTTAAAAATGGTTTATAACCTGTAAAGCCAAAACTTTCACTCTTACTAAATACTTATAATTCTTAAGCAACTAACATATTTCTATATATCCAAAAATACAAATTCTTAACTAAACAAAAACAATGATAAAACATATTCAGAGTCCAGACCCATTCAAAATCAATTGTTAACAAATTGGGCGACTAAAAATAATATATTTTATATTAAAAATAACATTCCACTGTTAAGCCGCCCCAGGTCCTTTTTTAATGGCAGGATCGTCTGGTCCTAGACAGTTTTGCATCCAAAACTGTCTGCGGATACGGTTCGTGGAGGCAATTCTATCGATGTAACTGTCATGTCCAGTGGTTGTGTCGCGTCGTTATCCCTTTCAGAGATCATCGTCAAATCACTTCAATATTTTTTGCATTTGAAACATGTCTGTGTTTACCACTCTCATCAAAACTGTATGAGATTACTGCTTCATTAAAGAAAACCTCTTGCCAGCTACTGCACGATTTTTAGAAAGTTTTCTCCGGCAACCAGCGAACGCCCTTGGAATAAATTTTAGGTCAAATAACTTTGTTTTCTTTTAATGATGATAGTGAAATAAAATACCCTTCATAATAATATATAAAATTATAATATATAGATTTTTATAATAATATGTATAATTTATTCTAAATTAACATTTTAGTAATTCAGGTATTTTGGGTTATAGGCTGGTCAAAAAATAACCTTTCCATTTTCCAATTAGTTCTATGACCGTTAAAACCTCTTCTATATAATATATTAACCTCTTTTATATATATATTAGATAGTAAATATATTAATCTAATTTAAGTTATGTAATTAATGATAAGTTTTATATATATATATAAGTTTTTAGTATATATAGTTAAGTTTATGTTAAAAAAATAAGGGTGTAAATGTTTTATATATTAATTTATAATTTAATTTATATAGTTGAAAATTAAATTATTATTATTATTATTATTATTATTTAGATAAATAGTTTTTATATTTATTTTATACAGAGCATTTTATTGTATAAATTGTAAAAGAATTGAGAAAAATTGGAAGAGAGAATGAATTATGTATATTCAATAGTGATGAAAGAATAAATGCATAAAGCTATTGATTTAAGTTTAACTACATGCAAGCACTATAGTTAACTAAAGCTAACTAAAACTAAGTGTGTTTTAATGCTATGTTAATATGCATGTAGACCACATGCAAACAATAAAGCTAGTTAAAGCTAACTAAAGCTAAGTGTGTTTTATGCTATGTTAATGTGCATTTACACCAACACCCCCCTTAAGCATAACTTAGGTGAGTGTATTGCAAGATGGATGAGTCCTAACAGCAAGGAAATTTTTAAGTACCAATGTGCAACGCATGAAAGAGAGAAGATGGAAAACCTAGTGGGAGCAAAAACCTCCCTCAAAATACAATGCAAAACTAAAAAGAAAAGACAACTTCTAGGCATATGTGTCCTTCACCTCGAGACGATCCTGCAAAAAGTGAAACTTCTGCTCAGTAAAAGTCTTGGTGAAGATGTTGGCAGTCTGCTCAGAACAAGGACAGTACTACAGATCGATGGTCCCATCATGAATCAATTCTTTGATGTAGTGCATGTGGATCTTGATATGTTTGGTCCACTACCACTACACTAGATCTTTGCAAAACTTTAATATACTCTGAGTGTTGCACCATATGACAGTCGAATGATGGAAAATGACACCAAGCTTGAAACGAAATGTTGTGGCCAAATGACCTGAATGGCGGCATTGATTGCTCCTTTATACTTGGCCTTTGTTAATGATAAAGCAATGGCAATATGCTTCTTGCTTGACCAACAAATGGGGCTAGATCCCAAACTAAGTACGTAGTAGGAAGTGGACCCCTTCTTTATAAATGGATATGGAGGAACAAGCTTCCTTTTCAAAAGCATAGGTATCAATTCCCATGTTTGGATCAAGGGTTGGTTCTCCTTATCCATGGTTGTGGCCAATATGGATTCCATGCAACTTGAGCATGTGTTTGACGATTAGATGCATATTGTACCATAAATGCATGCATGGGCATGCCTATCTCTAGGGATGCATGCATGTTCATGCATGGCTTTAGGGATGCCTTCATGGATGCATGCATGGTGTTATAAATGCATCCTTGGATGCATGCATGGCTCTATGGCTAAGAGTGCATGTGGGGTATCATCAAATTGAGGCCTCTTCAGATTTGTATCTTCAACATCATCAATAGTAGAGGAATAAAAGTCCTCTTCTATGTTTTCAAAAGCAGTATCTCCATCTGTAGCAGAGTCTTCGTTGCCAAAGGAGGAAGATGTTTCCTCATGTGCAACATCTTCATTATTAAACAATATAAAATTCACATATATAACGACTTCATCATCAACAAAAGAAGAAGAGTCTTCATGTGCAACATTGTCTTGAGAATATTTTTCCTCGTTGTTGAAGTCTTCATCAATTTCATGACTACTATGATAGATCGAGTTATCTGTCTCCAAATGGTGCTCTTATAGATCATCTTCATCATCATATATTTCTTTCAATGTAGTCCATATTTCATGTGGCAATTCAATATCTATGATATAAGAAAGAATATCACTGAGACACAGATAAACACAATCTTCCATAAGCCAAGTCATATTTGTTAAGCTAATCTAACTTCTCATCCTCTAACATTGGTTTTGTCTCAATTCCCATGACTATCTAGTACAAGCCTTTGCTCCAAAGATGAAGCAAAATCATTGGCTTCCATTCATAGTAATTGTAGGAAGTGAGAATGGTGGAAGTTAGGAATTCCATTCTTTCACCAGTTCAATTCTTCAACATTTTTTGCCACTTTCAATTTGTAGGAAATTCTAGCCTTTTCAATCTCCTAGTAGTTTCCATTGCTTTGATCTTTAGAAACTTGCAAAACATTGTTCATGCACCTTCTCTAAGACTCTCATCGCTCTGATACCATGTTAAATTATTAGAGATTACACGGGTAAGGACCTAATTGGAGAACAATTGCATAAACTTGCAAGTATTGAGAAAATTTGGAAGAGGGAATGAATTATGTATATTCAATAATGATGAAAGAATCAATACATAAAGAAACTAAGTTAATCTTAACTACATGCAAGCACTAAAATTAACTAAAGTTAACTAAATATAGTTAAATCAAATTAAATCTAAGTGTAGTGTATGCTATGTTAATGTGCATGTACACCAACATTGTCGAATTTTAAGCCAGAGAATGCTAGTTGAGTTTGATTTCATTTCATTGTTTATATTTTATTCTAGATTTTGGGTCTATTCCCTTCCAAATTTGTTTTTAGTTATCCAAGCTTGCATTAGCAAAGGACAACAACTATTTTCTCTAAATATCTTATCATAGAACTGAAATATAGGAATCTCTTTTATTTTTGTTTTACTAGGGTCCATTTCATGGTTGAAATTCAAAACCCAAGTGATTTCCTCCAACATTTATACATTGATTTATGTAGTATCCAGGATTCCTCTATTTTTGAAGATCCAATTTGTTTGGCATTTTTTTATTGTCTTTAGTAAAACAACATGAAAAGATGGCTCGAAACAACATATATGTATAACAAAGGATACCCATTATCTAATGAAGAATTGTGAATTTTGGGAAAAAAATGCGAACAATATTATGCTCTCAAAATGTTTGGGATTTTGCAATATATGCATATGAAAAACTATTTAATTAGGATAGAGAAATCATTTACAATTTCTTATAAATATCAACTCAAAGAAAATTTCAAGAAGGATGCTAGAGTTGCACTCTATCTCATCCAAAATGCCCTGGATGACAAAATATTTGTCAAGATCTCAGTGGAAAAATTCTCAAAGATAACTTGGGACATCGTAGACACCAACTATAAAGGCATTACTAAGGAGAGACAATCAAGTTTGAAACATTAAGAATAGATTTTGAGAATTTTAAGATAAAGGAATTAGAGTCAATGTACCAATTCATGACTCAAATCATGAATATTGTAAACCAACTAAGAACGAAAGGTGAATAACTTTTAGATCGGAAAGTGATAGAAGAAGTTCTTAAAACCTTGTCAAAGAAGTCTGATGCAATGGTTTTAGCCATTTAAGAGTTTAAGGACTTTGACATATTAATTGATAAATGATTTATTGGGATATTTATTATCCTATGAACGAAGAATAAACAAGAATGATGATTCTTTGGAAAATGCATTCAAATCTCAGTTTCTATATTAAAAGATAGAGGAAGATCAAGATTAAGAGATCATTTAGAACAAGAAACAATACAATATAAAAACCCTCATAGAGTAAGTCTCGGGAGCAACAATAGAAGCTCATAGCTAAATTGACTTGTGTCCAAATTGTAATGTTTTCAACAGTCATTTATAACCTTTTTATGTTGGAATTATGGAAAGTTGGCATTGAATTCAACTCGAGATTTCTTCATGGTGTGACTGCCACTGAGTGTTGTATCATTGTAGTGATATAATTTTGGTATTATTGATGTGTTTTGGAGCTACAAGAATTCTTAATATCATGATTGCAAGTGTTTGACAAAGGTTGGAAGCTGAGATGATTGAAACAAGGAAAATTTGGTTGAGAAATATAGAATGACGTTGGCTTACTTCTTGATTCCCCTGAAACTTGCATAAATGTTGGAGTATTTCTTCTTCCTAATCACGGAAATCGCCTCTGGTTTGTTGTGATGTGCTCACAGCACTTCTTGTAGGCGATGAAAAGTAAAACTACAGGCTTTACCAACAACTTTCCGAGGGTATTTGTATTTTTTTCTCAGGGCCATATTGTTCTTTGCTTTAGATAATTGCATTTCATCATTTACACATTAAATTCACCCCACACCATCATAACATTATTTAGTCTTACAACATTATCCAACAACACATGCAATTATATATAAAGAACAATGTCATCATCAATGCAACATAACATAAAGGAACAATAGAAGAAAAACATTTACTCATAGAGATACCAGGATTGGTCGAAGACCAGGGGAAAACCACACAAGGTGGGAAACCATTTCAAATTATTATTCTTATTGGATTTTCATTGAATGTTTTAGCAAAGAGAGAGTACAATGTTGCATATCTTCATCCACAAAGATATATAGAAAAATCAACTAAATAACATTCAAGAGATGAACCCAACATTGCTAATAACAAAAACCTTGATTCAGAAGCTTGCGGTCAAATATCAAACTCTAAACTTATCATAATTTAGTCGTTAAACTAGCAATGAGGATAGTCATAACTAGCTCCTATTTGAGAATGCAAGTTGACTCATCATTGTTATTCAAGGAAAACCAAGCAGCTTGGAATTACCCCTCCGGTGGCCCATAAGGGGGCATGATTTCACTCCTACCAAATTCCACTGAGTCTTGAGCTATTAACCTGTTTACTTAAGTCTAAGGAAGACCAACACTTAGCCAAGAAAAAGCATTTTTAATACATATTCCAAGCCCATGTGCCATAAGTTATAGGTACTTTGATGAATTATGTGTTAGAATATTTTTTTGTAAATTAATATTTTAGTTGTAATTTATAGAAGAGTTCAGTTGTTTACAATGTTTTCTTATTTATATATATATATATATATATATATATATATATATATATATATATATATATATATATATATATATATATATATATATATATATATATATATATATATCTATATATATATAATATATATATATATTAGGTTTCTCTATACAACACTATGTGTATATAATATATGTTTTGTAGACCAACGAACCATTTTATGGGTTGTTGTATCATTGGTCGAATCATAATTCATTTTTGTGTTCATTTGCGTATTACAATTATTAATATTTGCCTTCCTCCTCCATTAGAGTGGTATCAGAGAGGTTGGAGGGCATGGGTGGTTGTGAAGCAGTGATATAATCATTTAGAGGAGTGTTTCATTATTGGGCATACTAATATGAGAGTTGTGAGCATTTCATTATTGTAATTCAATGCAAAGAAGTTGCCACTTTTATATGTTGCATGACTTAACCCAAGATTACAACAATAGAGAGATATGATTGAGTTGATTGCCTCTATAGTTAGGGTTCTTCCCTAGATATTAGTTTGAATTGTTTAATTCCTAGCTACCCCTACTTCTGATTGTCATCATTGCAAACCCTAGTCACTAATATTTTATTTTCTATCATTTATATTTGTTGTTGAGCCACTTGAAACATAATGGAAAGAAAAATGTAGTCATTAAGATTGATAAACCGCCAAAATGAAAATAATTAGGGTTAGGTACCTTTGAAAAATCAAGAAAGAAAGTAAACCATTAGGGTGAATTACATTGGAGAAGTCGATAAACTGAGCCATTAGGATTTTTTTATTTTTATTTTTATTTTTAAGTGAATTTTCTCGTGAAAATATTGGCATGAAACCTAAGGTTGTGAATGATATCAAATAGGAAGCATGTTGAAGTGATTTAATCAACAAAAGAGAGGTTGATTTATAGCTAGAAGGAGCAATTTCTTTTTTTGTTACATTGTTGAAAATGTAAGTAGTTCCCATTTGATCTCCTTTAGCATCTAGGAATATTTTTTATTTTTTATTTTACTAGGGTTCATTTCACGATTGAAATTAAAAACCCAAGTGACTTCTTCCAACATTTAGGCGTTGATATATGTAGTATCATGGATTCCTCTAATTTTGAATATCCATTTTGTTTGGAATTTTTTATTGTCTTTAGTAAAAGAACATGAAGAAATGAATCCAAACAACATATGTGTACAACAAAGGATACCCATTATCATAAGGAAGAATTGTGAATTTTTGGAAAACAAAATGAGAACATTATTATGCTCTCAAAATGTTTGGGGTTTCACAATTTATGCATATGCAAAACTAGTTAATCATGATAGAGAAAGCCTTTACAATTTCTTAAAAATATCAAATCAAAGTTTGAAGAACCACAACGTCTCTTCCATGATCGAGCATCCATGAAATATGTAATAATAAAAACCATAACCATCCCTATTAAATTGGTTCTAATAATACTTCATAGGTAGCTACAATTTGCACATGATGAACATAATGATATTTAAAGCTACCATATTCACATTTCCCCAAAACTTGCATAGTTGATGCGAAATCCTTCATAACCCATCGATGTCTTACAATGGCCTCTAAGCTCATCCTTTTCTTTGGATCATTGGAAAGAAGGCCTTCAAGTAAGTTTGCAAGTGTTGGATTCAAATCCTCTAGAAGGACAAGTAGATCATGAACAATCTTGTCATATGTGCCTTGCAAGGAGTCACCAATGAAGGGATAAAAACCCAACACCATGCAGTATAATGTCACACCCAACGCCCACACATCAACAACTTTAGCATGATATGTCAAGCCTAAGCAACATTTTTGTGCAATAAAAATAGGAGTACCAGGAGACCTTCGAAGCTCATCATTGGCACCCTCAAACATCCTACCAACCCTGAAGTCAGAAATCTGAATTGTTCCATCGCTCCCAACCAAAAGGTTTTCTGGTTTGATATCTCAATGAAAAATATTATGAGCATGTAGATACATGAGACCTGCAAAAAAATCTCAAAATTATTTTCTAGCTATATCTTCCCCAATTCCTCCAGCTAGTCCAAAACCTTGAAAAATTCCCCTTCCTTTAACATATTCTAAGACCATGTAAATTGATTAGTATCCAGATCATCAATCACCTCGATTAGATTGACAATATTGGGTGTTGGTCAAAGTTGTCATTGATGTCAATATGGCATTGTTGGAGATGGAAAATATTTTGTGATGCATGAAATACCCTTTTGTGATATTTCCCTATCATCATACAAACTCTATAAGAAAACCCTAAGCATGAAGATGATGCATAAGTCAAATTCCCTAAAAACCTAAAGTCCTAGCTTCGTGAAGCCCTAGATGCCCGAAACCTAGCTCTAGATAGCTCTTTATTATTGGTCATAAAGCCCTAGTCCTAAATTCTTAATGCAAGCCCTAGAACTAATGCTTTCTATATGATGTTCTAGCCTAGGTGAAAATGTCATAGCATTAACCATATACATTGATGAAACCCTAGCATATGACCTTATGAAATAATTATGCATGAATGATTGTTGGATGACAAATACGATGAATACTTAGCCTTATTAATTGATGCTCATGGTGCCCTAGTCTTCAAGGCCTAAGTCTATGAAGAAGGAGCCCTAGACATAAAATACCAAAGGTTGCTATGAATAAAATAATCATGAAAGTTCACAAATTTAATTTTCTTGATGGTAAAATGACCTCATTTAAGGATGGAATTGGGATGAGATCATAGAGGACATTTTTCCCTTTCAACAAGCTATTACTTGCCTTCTAACTCCTCTTAGATTGAAAAAAATCGATTTTAGAAGTTGGAATAATATATTTTCTATGCTAAGCCGACATGAGCCAACTTATGCAAGTCGGCCTCCAATCCATGTGACGTGTCTCTTCACCTTAACTCAAAAACTTGTATAAATAGAAGTTCAAATTCATCATTTTGACCATCCAATTTCGGTGAAGGAAACACATAATTCGAATTAGAACCACAAGAGCAGATAAGAGGTCAAGGAGGACATTGAAGTTTACTATTTGGGCTATTTTTTTTATTGGGTTATCATTCAAGCTCAGACCTGTGACTACAGTGGCATCTTCCAAACAGACCTACTTATTCTTGGAAGCTCGAAGTTACAACACCTGTGGTAATAAGACCTCAGACTAGTGATAAAATCGTGTGACAATCATGTGATAAACTCATATCTCGAATTGTGGTCATATAAGAGGACACTCTGACCTGTGAAGTGGACGATGAATCTGTGTGTATGGAAAACCACCTTGTGGTGGCATAAGAACTTGGGATGCTAGTTTTTATACTAGTAATAAAACTTATCAGCAATACATCTTGTTGTATGGATAGTCTTGTGAAGATTTGCAGTGCCTCAGAGTTGTGATGGCATAAAAGCTAAGACATTAACTTGTGGATAGCCTGCCTATGGATTAGTGATAAAACTTAAGAAAATTTCTATATACCTCTAACCTATAACGATGCAAAAGCTCATATTTATTTGGGAGACTCATTTATCCTTGGAAGGCTCGAACTTGGTATCTCTTCTAGTTGGGAGCACACTAATATGAGAGTTGTGAGCATTTCATTGTTGTAATTCAATGTAAAGAACTTGCCACTTTTATATGTTGCATGACTTAACCCAAGTTTACAACAATAGAGAGCTATGTTGGAGTTGATTGCCTCATTAGTCAGGGTTCTTCCCTAGATAATAGTTTGAATTGTTTAATTCCTAGCCACCCCTACTTCTGATTGTCATCGTTGCAAACCCTAGTCACTAATATTTTATTTTATATCATTGATATATGTCGTTGAGCCACTTGAAACATAATGGAAATAAAAATGTAGTCATTAAGATTGATAAGCCACCAAAATGAAAATAATTAGGGTTAGCTACTTTTGAAAAATCAAGAAAGAAAGTAAACTATTAGGGTGAATTGCATTGGAGAAGTTGATAAACTGAGCCATTAGGATTTTTTCCTTTTTTCTTTTTAAGTGAATTTGCTCGTGAAAATATTGGCATGAAACATAAGGTTGTCAATGATATCAAATAGGAACCATGTATGGGACTTCCATGAACCACTTGACCATATATTGTCTAAACCAAAAATTTCTTTCAGCCAGCCACCCCGTACCATGTTCCAAGCATGAATGTGGGACCCAAAACAAAACCAATCCAAGTTTCCTTAGGCCCTGGATTATGTGCCACTTTTTCAAGACCAGGACTCGGTGCGTTAGTATCCTTATTCCATTGTTATTTATCATTTCTGAAAGTTTCATGAAGTTCTGGGCAGTGTCCCGAGTCCTGGTCTTGAAAAAGTGGCACATAATCCAGGGCCATTGGCTCAGAACTAGTTGAAGAAGTCCACAATCGTTGGCATGCATTATTGTTCCATCAAAAGAGAAGGTTCCATCAAAGGAATAAGAATGGGGATCTCCATATCCCCACTACATATCCAATTTGTCAATGATGTAATCCTATTTGAAGCAAGGAATCAAAGAGAAACAAAATGATCAGGGAAACGTTGACTTATATACCAAGCGACAAGGATCGACATAAAAATTAACAAATAATATATATTATTTAGTGGGCTAGAGGAAGAAAGAGAAAGGTAGTGCAAAAAATTCTTCCTTTTAACTCTCTTCCCCTTTATAATTAAGAAAAATACTTTGAATTCTACTTAAAACCCAATGATACAAGTTTACAAACTTGCTATGGTTGCACAAAAGGATGAATAAGAGCATTACAAATTGTTGCTATAGATGATTTTCTAGAGGTAGGAGGCTAACACTTGTAAAATTAGTTATGTAGGGGATCATAATGTATTGGTTATCCTTAGCTCATATTCCTAAGGGCATATTTGAAATGATAAGAAAAAGGTACTTCAACTTCATTTGGATGGGAAATAGAGAGAATGAGATTATTCCTCAAATGAAATGGAAGTTGTTGACTAGACCATATTTGAAATGGAAGATCATACTCTTGTAGTTTTTTCATCTGGTTCGCACGTCTTTCACCTAGCTCTTGTTAAACAAGCAATGATTTCACTGTTGGGTGTGGCACAAAGACTAGGATATGAGTTTTGAGTAGGTAGGGTATGAAATGTTTCACTTCCTTGTATACACCACTTGCTTGTTTATCCACGATGGGATAGTTGTGCTCTTTTTCCTGCATGCTCGCACTCATGAAGGAGATGAGACATTCATTGTTCATCTCATCCTTCTAAGTGAGCACTACAGCGAGTGAATTGTCAGAGGTGAAAGTCTAAAGCAAGAAATATTTGTTGAAATCTAGGTTGTATATCACAGGTGCATCTGCTATCGCCTACTTGATACGGGAAAATGTATCATTTTCCTTATTTCCCCAGCTATAGATCACATCCTTCTTGATCATGTCCTGGATAGGTTTAACAATCTGCGCATAATCTGAGATGAGCTTCTAGAGTAAGTTGATCTTCCCCAAGAAGGACTGCATAGCTTTCTTATTGACTGGGCGAGGAATCTGTGTGATAGTCCAAAATCGATCTGGATCAACCTTGACCCCACTCTTGGCGATGATATTCCCAAGGAGGATCCCCTCAGACACTTCAAATATGCTCTTCTTGGGATTCAACGATACCCTATACTTTCGACATTGCTCAAAGATCCTCTTAAGATGGCGTAGATGATCTAACCATTTTATGGAAAAAACTGTCACATCATCAAGGTAAACCATCATGTTCAATCTGATGAGCCCACGGAAGGCGATGTTTATAGCGCGATGAAAGGTTGTGCCTATGTTTACCAGCCCAAATGGAATTCTTCAATAAATGAACATACCCCACTTGGTACGGAATGTAGTTTTAGGCCTATTAGAATATGCTGCCAGAACCTAGTTATATTTGGAAAAACCATCAAGGAGAGAAAAAAATTATGCTCCAGATACTGTCTGCAAGATGTGCTCCATAGACTGCACAAGGTAGTTGTCGTTTTTTTGAGGCTCGATTCAGAGTTCGAAAATCTACACACAGACAAAATTCCCTGGACTTATTATTTACAGGAACTAAGTTCAAAACCCAAGTAGAATGATGAACCTTAAAAATGATCCGAGCATCCAACAACTTACTCAATTCTTTCTGCATGAGGAGTTCAAGTGACAGATGGAATTTTCTAAGCTTCTGCTGAAATGGCTTGACCCCTTCTTTGATTGGAATGATGTGTTGGATTATTCGTGTGTCATATGCTTTCAATTCGTCATAAGTCCATGTGAATACATCACGGTACTGTCTAAACAGGAGGACAAAGGCTTGCCGCTCTTCCAATGTACAACACGTACTAAGATTCACAAACTTTAGATCTCTATCTATTCCCAAGTTAATTTGTTTGTGCATCAGTGTGGAACTGTGGGTTTTAGTGTTCTTGGGCCCTTTGAAGCGGTTTTGCAAGTCATATAGCTTTTCGAGTCATCAGTCGTGTCTTGCAAAGACTGTTCGTGCGCGACTTCATCTCAAGCTGCATCTTTGAAGACATCAGCGTTGGACATGAAATGCAGTATATGTTCATCAACATAAAAAACACACAAATTAGTTATGTTTTCAGGGATAGATGTCTTTTACAAAATTTCTACAGTAAATCCATGCCTAAGTGGTGTCATCCTAGCAGCTGCATTTTCCATAGCATCTGCAATTGTGTTGCACATTCTTGGTACAAAGATGATATTAAAATCTTGGAAATTAGAGATAAGTCACCATACCTATTGTTAGTAACTCTTAAGATGAGGTGAGGCACAATGTATGGTATTACGTACCTGTCTTACCACAATCTTTGAATCACCTAACACTTTCAACATATCAATGTTGAGGCTGAGGGCCTTTTGTAAACCCAAGACGAGTGCTTCATATTCGGCAGTGTTCTTCGTACACTTGAATTCCAAGTGGCTTGAGACTAAGTGTTTTCTTTGCCTTGGGTCAACCAAAGCACACTCGGCTTCAAAGCCATCCTGTATTTTGGATCCATCAAAATACAAGGTCTACAAGTCATATATACAAGGATCGCTTCCCGCGCTAGTATTGCTAACACTATTGCTACTACTGTTACGATGTACTATAAAAGTTTCATTTTCCACTAGTTGGGCAAGGAAAGAGACCCAACTATGTATCTGGTGGGGTGGGGCTCAGTCGTGCAAGATAACACCCTAGCTGTGTTTCCAGAATGAAATTGCCAAATAGAAGTTCTGCGAAAGCCAACGGTTCATTCTGACCATTCAAGGGAGTAGCGTTGTGTTTCATATATCTCTCCGAAAACACCTAAATATGGTTGTTTCTGCGCTGGTACGGAAGCCATAAGTGTGACTAGTCTGTGGCAAAATATCCTTGCAACTTACTAGACCAGTATTTGTTGACCAATAAACCATATGCTTCCGAGATGTCCATGATGACAATGTTAATGCATTGGTGAACTCGTCCGTCAGACGATAACTGGATAATCGCATCCTGGAGTTAAGCAATGGCTAGTACACATGCTCGATCAAGTTGGATGATTTGCGCAGTTGTACTGCTCCATTGCGCATTGATCTATTTAGCAATGGAGAGTGACATGAGCTTGAATGATGCACCAGAGTCAACCAAATAGTTGTGGACATTGAAGTTGAATATTTCAAATGATAACAAAAATGGTGGGCAGAGTGAGTTTGCTTCTTCCATGTGAAGCGTGTTGAGTACGGATACGAGTGATCTGGGAGACTTGCTTGGTCCCATGCTGGAAGAGGCAACATTGCCTGTGGAGGTTTATCCCAGTGCACGCAAAATAATATCCCGTTGACCGCGAGTTTGGTAAGCTCGTACAAACAAATGTTTGCACGGGCCTTCTTCATATCTTCAGCAATATTGTAATCCAAGGTGGGAAGACTCACGGAGTTGTCCAGGGGAAGACTTGTGTTTGTACTTTCCGGTGGAGTGTTTTGGAGTTTGCTGCTCATGGACGTATCTTTCGTTGTAGCTATCTTCCTGGACTTGCTTTGTGTTTTCTATGTTGAGGATCGCAGTGGATCAACTGTTCTGAGCATTTGTTTTAATTTTTCTTTCAGAATCTCAATCACAATAGGAGCCCCTTGACTTCTCAAGTTGTATCGATTGTTTTTCTTTGGGGACTACTTCTCGGTAGTTGTTTTCTCATGGGAAGCATTAAGACATTGGTACATGTTATCTACATGCCTAGAACTTGGAGCTTCATCAAATGCAACATCCTCCTCATCATCTTCATCTTCCGGTTGAACCTACTCACTGGATTTAAAATGATCATTCATCCTTGAAGCCATAGTGCCCATAATTCAGTTCCATTCTAGACAGGAATTCTCTGAATGTCGTTCTTTATGGATCGCGCAAAATTTATCCTTCACAAACTGGTCCACTTGGAACACAACATTGGAGCTCTGCATAGATTTAGTCAGGTGACCACTACTACTACCTATGTCACATTATTCCTCTGCACCAATCTAGGAGTTCTACTACTCACTCTTGTCTCGATTGTCCGTTTCTTGAGTTTTGCCACTTTGGTTGTCAAGGACTTGAGGAGACCAGTAAGGGTCTCAATTTCACTTGTTTCCTTTTCCTTTACCTTACTCACAACATTCTGAGACCTCCTGCCCATGTCTTTGGAGTCCTTAGCTGGTTCTTCATCTATAATGACTCTAATCGCACGTAGCTCTTTCTCCACATCAATTTCTTCTTGGCAATTTTCTGAAAGTGTTGGTTTCACAACTTGCTTGATGAACTATGTAATGATGGTCGGCAGTGCGGACGTGTAGTATTCGCCTGTGATGAAATCATGAGGTTTAGTGTCTGTAGTGAAATTGTTCAGGATAAAATTAAACCTCTAGTTACAATCTTTCACTTTTTATTTCTTCTCCATCTTAAGATTACCCAACTCTTTTAACAACATGGCAGGGGTTTTGTCCTCAACAAATTTTTCAAGGAAAATTCTTTTAAACGTCACCCAATTCTGAATGAAGTTTAAAGGAAGCCTATGGTACCATACAGCTGCTTTGCCATCCAAGGTACATGGAAACACTCTACATGCAACATCGACATAATGTACCTTGAGTGTGTTTAGATGTAGGTAGAACGTGTCTAGATGGTTTTTTGTCTTCACTACTCTATCAGGGTCATACTTCATTAACAACTTCTCCATGTGTCTTGGCACCTTGTACAAGGCATTGAGTTGTTTGGGGGAAGATTTTTGTTTGTACTGTCTAGTGGAGTGTTTTGGAGTTTGTTGCTCATGGACATATATTTCATTGTAGTTGTCTTCATGGACTTGATTTTTGCTTTCTATGTTGAGGATGTCGTTGGATCAACTATTCTGAGCAATTGTTTGAATTTTTCTTTCGGTATCTCAATCACAGTAGTAGCCCCTTGACTTCTCAAGTTGTATTGAATGTTCTGATTTGGGGGCTCCTTCTCGATGGTTGTTTTCTCTTGGGCAACACTAAGACAGTGGTACATGTTAACTACGTGACCATAACTTGGAGCTTCATCAGATTCAGCATCCTTTTCATCATCTTCATCATTTAGTTGAACCTTCTCACTGGATTTAAAGTGATCATTCATCCTTGAAGCCATAGTGCCCATAATTCGATTCCATTCTAGACATGACTTCTCTGAATGTCATTCTTTATGGATCACACATAAGTTATCCTTCACAAACTGGTCCACTTGGAACACAAAATTGGAGCTCTGCACAGATTTAGTCGAATGACCGTTGCTGTTACCTGATGTCACATTCTTCCTTTGCACCAATCTGAGAGGTTTGTTTCTCACTATTATCTCGGTTTTTTATTTCTTGAGTTCTGCTACTTTGGTTGTTAAGGACTTGAGGAGCTAATAAAGGGTCTCAATTTCACTTGTTTCCTTTTCCTTTACATTACTCATAGAAATCTGAGACCTCCTACCCATTTCTTTGAAGTCCTTAGCTGGTTCGTCATCTACAATGAATCCAATCGTGCACATGTCTTTTTGCACATCAATTGCTTCTTATTAATTTTCTGAAAGTGTTGGTTTTGCATCTCGCTTGACAAATGACACAATGTTGGTCAAAAGTGCGGACGTGTAGCAGTTTACTATGTTGGAGTCATGAGATTTAGTGTCTACAGTGAACTTTTTTAGGATATGGTTAAACCTCTAGTTAAAATCTTTCACTTTTTCTTTCTTCTCCATATTGAGACTACCCAACCCTTTTAACAACATGGCAGGGGTTTTGTCCTCAGCAAATTTCTTAAGGAAAAATCTCTTGAACATCCAACAATTTTGAATGGATTTGACAGGAATGCTATGGTACCATACAACTGCTCTGCCATCCAAGTTACTTGGAAATGGTATACTTGCAACATCATCATAACATACCTCGAGTGTCTGGAGATGTAGGTAGAATGTGTCTAGATGGTCATCTACCTTCACTACTATGTCAGGGTCATACTTCGTTAACAACTTCTCCGTGTGTCTTAACATCTTGTGAAAGGCACCCTAGAGTACCAATGGGCCCTATGTCATTCATTCCAGATTTTGATCAACCATATTGTTCTCTTCTTTGTACTCCTCCTCTTCTTCTGAATCAGATGATTCGACCTCTGGATCTGTTGGTTCGTCTTCGCCTCTGCCTCCTCCCTTGCCTTCCACTCCACTGCCTCCACCGGAACCTTAGCCTGAAAGGACGTTGTTAACTTCTTCTCCTTCTAAGAAAATGGGAGGTTCCTCTTCGTTCTCAACAAGTTCTGCCAACTCTTCAAGAGTGGTGAGGATTACTTCTTCAACAGATGAGACTACCACTCCTGTGGGTATAGTCTTTTGTTTCCTCTACAAAGAGGGAAGATTGTGTACTCCTGGAATCAGTCCAACAACTTTAGCAAACTAATGAGTGATGGGATGGAAAACACAAAGGTGATGATATGAGCTTTATTTTTCAGGTTTGGGAGGTGAGGAGTAACCAATGTCAGAGTTGTGCATGGGAGAGAGGGATTTCGTGTTACTGCCTTGACCAGATGGTGGATATGTGGGTTTGAGAGGACATTCAACCATAAACTACTAGTAACCCTCCTTCTAGCACCAGAAATGTTGACATCAACCATAAACTACTAGTAACCCTCCTTCTAGCACCAGAAATGTTGACGTCAACCATAAACTACTAGTAACCCTCCTTCTAGCACCAGAAATGTTGACGATGTTGAACCCACCAACATTCAGGGGATCTCCCCGGTATGAAGTCCCAACTAGACCTCACACCATTTGGTATAGGAGTCCCATCCAGTACGACGGCCCGGTTGCCATTATCTTAGAGATTTTCCTTAGCTCTTATCGTTCATCACATGAGAGTGTTATGCTTGTAACTTCAAGAAAGCAAGGTGAGTATGCCTGGTGAGTTCGTAATGTAACTTTGTGTCTGAGTTCTCTTACTATGAGGGAGAGGGTAAAAGTGAGCCTGTATATGAGAGGTAGTAGTACCACCCAAGGTGAGACACATGCAAAACAACAGGGGTCTGTCCAAAATCTTCTGGAATAGCCTACATCGGATGCAGCAGTCGTGAAAACCAATGTTCAAGGGAAAACGCATACATTGTCCAGTGGAGTATTCCACACAAGGGTGACGGTCGTTAAAACCAAGAAAACACAAGGATGGTTTGTCTAGTGTCTGATGCAGTAGTCCAAATGGAAGAGACAACAGTGATAAACAATACAACACATATTCAACAATGTACGTACTAAAATAACCGAAGTAGTTGAACTATCTTAGTACAGGTTAAGAAAACATGCATTACAAACGTTCAAGAAATAGTCTTACAAATCGATACAAAACATGCGTGAATATGTGTTGGCCTTAGATAGGTTTCTGAATTAAGCAAAAGTTCCAAGACACATATGTACACCATACATAACTATCCCTAGTAGTGGGACATTGGAGCCACTCCTCACTCCTAAAAGAACAAACTTCATAATTTCAAAGCTATGTGGGAGGAGCCAAGGTGAAAAAATAATTTTCCCATACAATGAGGAGGTATATATAGCCAAGGGGGATAACTGACCCTTGTGTCTCTTCGACATCCCTCATGAGTGTTTGACTTCTTATGACTTTTCAACTGATGTGACTCTTCAACTTCATATGTGTGTCTCTTGGACTTTCACGTTACATTACATTTGATTACAACAAGTATGTCCCATAATAGTGATGTGGCGGAGACAGCTCATGATACTATTGACATGTACTGGCTGACTAGGGTGTCTGTGTCAAGTTGTTGTGCTGTTGAGCGATGGGTGTGCTCTTGGTGTAACATGTCTTCACCTCTGCATGGAAAGTTGTGTGGGGTCTTAGATGGTCTTGATCTTGCTTGATGGTGCTCGTGTATGTTTCCCTTTCGCTTGCTACTCGATGTGTTTCATGTGTTTGTTCAACTGCAAGCAAGTCTTCTAGCAAGCACTCCTTCTTTGTCCCGTTCGTTGTCATGCCATGTTTCATCAATGTACTTTTTCCTGCAATCACTCATGACAAGACGACATCAAATCCAAAAATCTCCTAGTCTAACATAATGCATTGTTTTCTGTCTCGGTGCAAGTGACCGAGAGAGGGACAAGGCACTGAAACTACGTAGAGCATAGCTTAGGCCGGGATGCAAGGCTCCCGAGCACTATCGGGAAAACTATGCAGATGTCACTAGGAGGCAGATTTGTGCAATCCGAGACAACAGTGAAAACTACGAGGTAGAACCCAACTCGGAGGAAAAATTGTGCAATTCCTTGGAGGAAGACAAGGCAAGGTGTCAGGAGGAATTGTTGGGTAACTCTGTGCAGTTTTCAAGATGAGGACTGGGTAGGTCATTCGAAGGTCTAGTTGGGAATCTGTACAGTTTCTTTGAGGGAGAAAAAGCGGGCAGTAGGAGGCATTGGCAGGCATTTCTACGCAGTTTTCAAGATCAAGGTTGGATCAGGCTATGGGGAGTTGTTGGTCATAATTGCGCATTTTTTAGAGACAGTGTCAGATAGGAAGTTTCTACATAGTTTCTGGGATGAGTGCAGAGTGGGGCAACAAGGAGGTTTCTAGTTAAAACTACACAATTCTCAGAGGGAGAATAGGGTAAGTTATCAAGGGGGCTTGCCAATCAAATTCGTGCAATTCCTTGGAATAGTGTAGTGAAAGGCAATAGAGGCCCGACTCACATGATTGTGCAGTTTCTATAGATAGTGTAAGGCTGGCAGTTGGGAAAATTTTGTGCAGTTTTGGGGAGAAACGTAGCACTGGGTCATAGTGCAGTTCAGGTTTTCCGGTAGACTAGAGGGAGGCTTTATGAGTGATGTTGCGAGAAGCGCGAAATCGATCAGACTTAGGGACAGATTCTGCGCAGTTCTGGGAGATATTTTGTTGGCTCACTTCTGGAGTTGTGTAGTGGAGGCTGCCCTGGAGGATAGCCTCAAGCTCTACGCAATTCTGAGTAATAGAGTGGGATCATTGAGAGTTGAGACTACACAATGTAACTCAATCGGGGTCCGGTTGAAGGAGGGTTGTCCAGTCGACGGATTTTCAAGAAAAATGGCTAAGTGTGAGAGTAATTGGACTTGTGCATACATGAAATTGTGATCACACACTTAGCATGACTTGATGACAAGACATCTCAAACCAAAAAGACAACATGTGCTCAGTGAGTCTGACTTAGAGGTTAAGAGCAACAAGTGCGACACTTGAGATAGATCTTCGAACGACCATGACGACACTTGCACGACAGTGTGTGAAACCTCATGTGTGAGTACAAACGATGTTGACAGAGCAAAATAACTCATGCACGCAAAGAAAAACCTTCAAAATCGCCAGAACAAACTCTCAAGCATGACATATAAATTAACATGCCAAAAGACGATTAGTGGTCAACCAAGAAAAAAGGGTGTAAAGACTCAACAAGAGCTCATGTACTAAGTCTAAGTGTTTGTGACCATCAGGGAGAAAACCAAGGAAGGCTCCCAAATTTGGATGTAGGCCAAAATTTTGGAGGGTGTTGCAGTTGCTACAACATGGTGTTACACTTTTCTTTTATGTCGAACATGCTTAGATGATTATCACAATCTGTGAGTGCTTCTCTGGTTGGAAGAAGCAATGGGTTGGTGTTGCAACTATTTTGGATTCATGAGAAAGAAGAAGCAGGAGGAGCCAAAACCTGACCCCCTTGCATTTGATGGAAATAATTGATCTCGAGAACATTTACTTAGGTGCACATAGGAGGAAATTAATACTACGAAGCAAGCCTAATATGAATATGGCCATAGATTCATTGACATTTTGGAGAAAAGCAGGGAGACTTCAAAACCATCAGATGTAGATTTTGATGGATCTTCTTCCAAAAATATTCTCATAAAAGAGACCCACCATATTCTTAGATCAGAGGACATGAATGGAGAAAAAATGATCAATCAATATGTTCGAGAGCATAAGTTAGGAGAAGGTAGATACAACAAATTTCTACTTCACCGAAATATAAAAGATGGGATGTTTTACGCCCTTAAGGCTTTTCACAAGTAACATCTTTACAAAGTGCATGTGGCACCATTAAAAACTACTCTCATAGATGTACTAAGAGAGGTTTCAATCATGAAAAATTTGGACCACCCAAATGTTGGAAATACTGAGAGGGGGGTGAATCAATATTTCTTTTCAATTGTTATTTTTACCAATTAATATCACTTAGAATTAGAACACAAAATGAACAATGATAGAATAATAATTTTATTAATCAATGACGAGGACTCCAATCCTCTTTCTAATGAGTCAAGTACAATAATAATTAGGGCTCCAACCCTAGATGAAGACACCAATATTCAATACACCACGCTCCAACCTGTACTTTTCCAAGCACCAACTTGGACTTCACGAGGCTCCAACCTCTAGGGCTCCAACCCTATCTTCCCAAGGCTCCAACCTTGTCACTTTGAGGCACCAACATCTAGGGCTCCAACCCTATCTCTGGTACAGTCTCCAACCCGATCTTCCTGAGGACTCTTATCCTCTAGGGCTCCAACCCACAACTTCAATTTTTCAAGATAAGTTTAATGATTCTTCATGGCTCCAAATATCTTCTGCAATGATCCTTGACAATATCTTCACCTTCAAAATTGCCTTCAATTGATCTTCAAGGCACTTACCTCATTAATGACAACTTTGTCTTCTTAGAAAGGTGTCACTACAACTCTTCATGGTACCCTAACAAATTCTCAAAGGTCACCTCATGATGACTTTAGCAATGCATCATGATGTTCAAGGGCGTCTCCAAGGTAAACTTCTACATGTCTTCCAAATGTCTTCAAGAATCCTTCAAGGTGTCTTCAATAGGCTACCCCAAGAATTATCCAAGACAATGAAGGCTTCTCCAATATATGTTCTAAATGTAGATTTTAACCCCATACAGAAATTACCTGCATACGAATTCTAAATCACAGGAAAAATAAAAATGCGAGAGCATAACACATAAAAAACGTATACACAGAGATTTCCCACTGGATCCCAAAACCGGCACTACCAGCTTGATTTTTCATTATTTTCCTTTCAATGTTACAATACATATTTATACATGCTGAAGCATCCAATACCATGGATCGAAAACCATCACGTCCAAAACCATGGACCGAAAACCATCGCGTCCAAAA
>APFE030373606.1:11292-42885 GCA_000404065.3 Pinus taeda
ATACTATGATGCTGACTTCGACTCGGTTGAGACTGGTCTAGGACCAGTGGTACACTCTCTGAGACTGTGATACTGGTCTGGGACCAATGGTAGGAGTGGTACTTACTATGAAGCTGACTTCAAGTCGATTGAGACTAGTCTAGGACCAGTAGTACGCACTCTGAGACTGACTTTGAGTCAGTGGAGGATGATACTAGTCTGGGACCAATGGAGTTGTACTCACTATGACGCTAACTTTGGGTTGGTTGAGACTGGTCTGGGACCAGTGGTACATACTCTGAGACTGACTTTTGAGTCAGTATGATACATCATCGATCAATTCTTCTTCTTCATAATTCGGACAAAAGCCGAGTAGAACAGAACAATGCAAGAGCAAAGCAGAACAGAGCAGAACAATATAGATCAGTACAAGGCAGAACAAGACAAAGAAGAATAGGCAGAATAGAGCAGAGCAGGGCAAGGGTCAGGCTGTATATGGCAGTGCATTTGATGGATGAATAGTAACGACCGATAGACAGATTACAGGTGAAGTTCTCCCTAGTTGAGTGGGAGTGTTAAAATTGGCAACCAGGACAAAATTTCATGTGGGTCATCTTATTCATGGCTGATAATATTTTTATTAGATTCCTCTCTTTGATAGGTGTAGGATTGATATAAAGATCATCCGATTCTAATAAGTATTCATGGAGATATGAATTTATATTGATTATGGAATTATTATCAAGCCGACTTACAACTCATGTAGGCTCAGAAGCCCAACAGTCGCATCTATTCAAACACCAACGTTGTGTATAAATATAAGAGGAATTTTCCTCATTTGCGCTCACTCATCTCATCACATCTCTCTCTCTCTCTACTGCACAGAAATGAGTCTCTTCTCTACTGCGCAGAAATGGGTCTCTCTCTCACACATGTGAAGTCGGAAGTTGTTGAACCTGAAGCTGCAACTGCAGATCCAAAGTTTGACCGAGTTGACCATCAGATATCCTCTTTAGAACTACATTGTAGTTCCATCTAGATCTCCTCTAAAATCCACAAATTTTGGTGGTGGAATGAAATCAATCCGATGAACGGTTTGCAAGATATCGACTGCCCTAGTTTGAACCCGGAAACTGCTGAAACTGAAGCTGCAACTGCAGAAGTAAAGATTTACCTGCGTGGACTATAATATATCCTCTTTGGAACTACGCTTTAGGACCATCTAGATCTCCTCTGAAAGCTGCAACTTTTGGTGGTGGAATGAAGTCAATCTGATGAACGGTTTATGAGATATCATCTGCCCTAGTTTGATAATGAAGCCACTAATGTTGATGCTGTTGATCTAGGGTTTGCTACTGCTAATATGAATCAGATTTATTGTACTATTTCTCTCTGCTGAATTATTGAAGATAAAAGAAGATTTGATCAAAGGGTTTCCCCACACATTGTGGAGTTTGTCCCTGGCTAGCCGCCACATCTTGTGTCTCTTGTCTTGGCTTTTTTCTGTCGATCGTTTAATGTTCTATCTGCACTTTACTTTATGTACATGTGATTGCTAACCTGTCGAATATAATAAGGAAAAGAAGTAAATTGTTATAAAGATAGAACATACCATAACTTAACAGGTCTATCAAGCATTAGTTTTATTGGGAGAAAATACAAAAAAGTGAAATCTCTAATACCTTGGTTCCTTAATACTCTAAAGTCCCAACACCAAATAGTCGATAGCCCGACACCACACCACATGAAATTTCTATATTAGCATGCCATAGAGAATATTGAATAAGGAATAAATGATAAAATGAAATGTAGAACCACTCCAACCTTACACCATGGAGGGTGTCTTTGACAAGCTCATCGAAATAACCCCAAGGAATGTTGTAAACTAAAGGAGGGATGATTGGATTCTATATTTTAGACAATTTTGGATCCACCCTATATTCCCTAATAGTTTGAAGTCCTACACCCAATAGTCAATAGATTGACACCACACCACACGAAATTTCCATGTTAGCATGCCATATTTCCTTTCCACATCAATATGCCACATTAGAACAGTATCATGTTCCCTCAATATCAATTAGTTGATATATTGACCTCCAATACCTTATCACATATTGACCCGGTATCCATAGCCAATGTCCTAACACATGATACCTCATAAGTCGATATCGAGAGGTCCTAATAGTCACTATCTAGAAATTTGGGTCACTAGGCCTCTAGGTCACCAAGGGAAATACTAAAAGATTCTAATATGCTCTCACCTAATTCGATTAATAAACCATCAACTATTGTAACTCCACCTTTTTGTCAATTGACATTCTATCCACTAAGTCACCAGGCCACTAGAAAAATAAAAATTTTGCTTATGACTATCACCTAATCCAATAACGAACGTCAAATTATGGGAATAATATCTAAGGGTACTCTAAGCCTTAGAGGATGGAACGTCAAATCCATTCCTGCAAAGCCACTGTTATGTAACCTGCTAAGTGACAATCTGCATTAGATGTTGTAACCAATCAGAGCATGCCATGTGTCCAATTATTGATGTGTGCCTTCCACGTGTCACTGACCAAATGTTCATTTAACTCGCCAAAAGTGTCATTTTCACCTACCTCGTGTCCCGACCTGGGGCTATCACATCATCATTTGAGCCACATCATTGCTACTATCTCATCGCTCATCCATGTGGACTTTCCAAGTCATACTAATATCATACTAATCACTTGAGATTAGCATTAATCATATTTTTTAATTAAATTAACCATGATTAGCACTAAGGATTAATGAATTGTTTTTTCAAAAAAATCTTTGGTTCCAAATTTAATGTTTTTTCAAATGTAATTCCATAGCAACACTGACACACCCTTTCAACCTCCCTGTCATTGTGGTTCCCAGTGCTACCTTTCCCCATTTCAGTGTTCTAATAATTTCCCCGGGGCCCATGTTCCCCAGTATCACTGCACTCCATGTCACGTTCCCAAGGGTCACTTCCCCAGGTACCTCGTTTCTTAGGATCACCTCCTTGGTACCATAATCCCTAGGATTACATATCCCATTACTGCATCTCCCTAGGCCTCCTTCTTCATTCCCATACTCCCTAGGATCTCTTTTCCTCAATGTTATGTTTCCTCTGGAATTATATTCCTAGGTCAATAGATTTAAACATCAATTAAACAATGTCTAAATGTTGATTAAACACCGAATAAACTTTTGGTTAAGAACTTATTTAGAAGGACCAAAAAGTTAATCCATGTTTTCCAGTTAATAGACTTTATGAAGAGACACATTATTTCTATGATTGTGCTATATATATATATATATATATATATATATTTATATATATAATATTATATATATATAATATTATATATATATATATATATATATAATATATATATATATATATGATATAATAAACTTTACTAACCTCCTGCAAACTAGTTAAACTTGCTTAGAGGGCTACGATCACGATTAACTGAACATAATAATACAAGTTTATATTTTAATAATAAACGTAATGTTGATTAGCACAGTCCAAACACTCATTAACATTCAAAGATGCACAAGATTTCACACCATTCATAAGCATAACATTGAACATCATTGTTCATGATTCAAATAAACAAATTCAATATACTTATTTGTATCACTTAAACTAGATGGAAACTAAAGGGGGGACATCCACTCTCCACCCAATCATAGGCAAGCTACACTGCTATTTTCCTGCAGTTGACCACCCTTGAGCCAAATCCAATGTCTAAGGAATTCTTTCTCAAGGAATTCACACAAAAGGCTTGTTTAAACGCTAAGAATGTGGAGCCCATTGTCCATGTTGTTTATTAACTACTCTTTAACAACAAGCACGAAGATATTTTATTAGTTGTAACCACAACAAGCACTAGGGTGGTTTGTTAGTCATTTCCTAGTAGTAAGCACCATAATGGCTCACACTTTCCTCTAATTTCATTCACATGAATTCAACCAAGGTTCAGTGGGGTATTGCTTAGTCTCAGGAATTGGAATCCATTGTCCAAGTGGTTTATCAACTATATTTTCGTAGCAATCACCACAGAGGTTTGTATTCAACTATCCAGGCGGTTTATTAGCTACTCATAAAGCACCACTATTGGCTCATAATTCCCTATCTAGGTGTGTTATCAACTATACAACGAACACCATAGTGATTTAGTCATCCATTAAACCTCCCACTAACCACAAGCTAAGACAACGCAATCCAGTGGCCTCACACATTTCAATTAGGGACTATACCCACATTCACAAAGGATTTATCTTATATAGGATTTGCATAACAACTTAAAGCCACTTTGTCTTCCACTACAAATACTCCACAATTCCCATGCACTCTAATGATCATCAACGAGTGCACTCTATTTTTCCAACAAGAGATAGATTCAACCAACCAAGGAACCAACCTCCCACCCATTCTCTTCAGTTTTGCACTCATATTTTTCCCCCTGCATCTGATGTGTGTCTAGGAGGCCACCAACTTGTCTCCTTTATTCCTAAGGGGGATGGGCACCATCCTCTTCCCCGCCTCCCCAATCACTTCTCATAACTCAACTATCACGAGGTGGCTCTCCCCTATTTGTATCTCACAACTCAATTGTCAGTCAGTTGGCTTGACCAGGTCTATAAACTATGGCTCATTAACTTTGGTAATTAAGTTCATGATGGGTTTCATAGTCTTTCAAGGCACACAAGCTCCCTCATACACAAAGCTCTGTAAGGTCATCCCCTCCTTTAGTCTACTATCACCAAAAATTAAATCTAAGTATTTACAACATATTATATTAGCCAGTTGTGGCTCTATTCTGATGCTAGAATTTTAATCACTTTATAAAAATAGGGGTAAATGCAAGGGTTGTTACAAACCCCACCCCCTTAAAGGAACAAAGTCCTAAATTTTTTATAAACAGAAAAACAAAAACTATGGTTTATAACTAATAACTCTTACATCAATCCGTACATTAAATAATAATTAGTAGAGCTCCCTCATTTGGTGTTCAAATTCCTAGGTTGTTTCATGGGGTCCAATGTACTGTTATTACACCTTGATCTACTCTATTACTTGATTCCATAGTGTGGTTTGTTTCTCCCCCTAATTCCACCTGTATCACAGGGAAATCAATCACATGATTAGTGTCACATACATACTTTTTAGGCAAATAAATATGAAACACATTGTGTGCTTTAACTGTGGGTGGCAAGGCCAATCTATAAGCTATTGTCCCACTCTTTCCAACCTCTGAAATGGTCCAAAAAATATGTGTGCTAATTTAACACATGAACTCACTTTCATTGAGCTCTTCCTTAGTTTGATGCAGAGATATACATGCTCTCCCACTTGGAATTATGTGTGCATTCTCTGCTAGTCTGCATAACTCTTTTGCCTATCTTGGGTTGCTTTCAACTTCTGCCTAATATTAATCACTTCTTGCTCCATTTCTCTCAACATGTGAGGTCCAAGTATCACTCTATTCACTAGGTCATCCTAGCTAATGGGAGTATTGCATTTTCTACCACATTATGCCTTAAAAGGATGCATCTCCATTGACTCTTAGTACCCATTGTTGTGTGAAAATTTGATTAATGGTAGGAATTCTTCTCACCTCTTAGGTTGGTGCATTACATACATCCTCAACATGTCTTCTAGGATTCTATTTACTCTTTCAGTTTGGCCATTTTTCTAAGGACGATAGGCCATGCTAAAAGTTAGTTGAGTCCCAAATTTTGCAAACAATGCTTTCCAAAAAATTGAAGTGAACTTGGAATTTTAATCTGAAATGACCTTCTTGGGTATGCCATGCAATCTAAATATTTCTTTCATAAAAATTTGAGCTATGTCAATAGATTTGTGGATGGAATTAACAGCTATAAAGTGAGTTTTTTTACCCACTTTTTCCACTAGCACCATATTAACATCATGTTGCTTGGATGTCTTCAAAAATCCCTTGATGAAGTCCATGGATATGACTTCCTATTTGCACTCAGGGATTGGAATTGGTTGTAGTAATATTATTGGATTTCTGCATTATACTTCGACTTGTTAGCATTCAAGGCACTTGGAAATATATTCAATTATTTCCTTCTTCATTCCTAGCCAGTAATATAATTTCTTTGTGGATGTTATCATTTGATGGTAACCAAGATGACCTGAATAAGGTCTTCTGTGGAACTCATCCATTTTGAGTTTCTTTAAGTTGGTCACACAGGGAACATACCATAAGTCTTTATCATCAATTATCTTGCGATTATTGGTTATTGTTCACTTTGGCTCCTTTTGTGAGCATTCATTCACATACTGGAAATTATCATCATGTAGAGATGCTTCTTTAATATTTTCTTTGGTGTCAATTTCATAAGTTCTCATGGTTTCCATGTGAGCTAATTGGAGAATTCTACAAAGTGCATCTTCTACCCAATTTTCCTTTCCCTTAATATGCTTGATTTCAAAATAAAATTCACAAATTAAATCCAACCAATTGGCTTGTCTAGAATTTAAATTAGGTTGATCAAACAAGTATCTCAGTCCTCCATCATCAAACATAAACGAAAACCTTATCCCAAGAAAGTAGTGCATCCACATCTTCAATGCAGGCACAATTGTCGCTAGTTCCAAACCATGAGTAACATAGTTCCTTTCATGCTCATTTAATTCCCTTAATTTGCAGTACATTACATATCTTTCTTGCATCAAGACTTCACCTAGTCCTTCCTTGTAGGAATATGTGCAAACTAGGAAATCCTTCTTTGGGTTTGTTATTTTCATATTAAGTGCATGTGTGAGCAAGTGCTTGATTTTCTTAGATCTAGTTTCACACTCTAATATCCATTGAAATTTCACTCCTTTCTTATGTAATATCCGGATAATCCCATGAAGGATTTGACCTCTGTAACATTTCGGGGAGTAGGCCACTCCATTATGGCCTTGATCTTTTATGGATGTACAAACACTCCTTCCTTTGAGATGACATCTCCCAAATATTATACTTATGTTTGGAAGAAATCACATTTTCTAAGTTTGGAATACAATTTGTGTTCTTGCAGCAATTGCAACACCCTCTTTAGGTGCTCTTCGTGTCCTTCTCTTCTTTTTGAGCAAACAAAAATATCATCAACAAAAACTAGCACGAACTTGTCCAAATATTTGTTGAGGACATTGTTCATCGGGCACATGAATGTGGTTGGGCCATTTCTGAGCCCGAAAGGTACCACCATGAACTCTTAGTACCTATATCTTGTCCTGATAGTGTCTTGTGAATGTCTTCATCTTTAATTCTAAGATGATAGCCAAATGTTATATCTATCTTGGATAAAATTATGGCTCCTCTCAATTGTTCAAATAGATCATCGATTTTGGGAAATGGATATTTCTTTTTCATTGTAGCTTTATTTAGCTACATGTAATTAATGCATAATCATAGTGTATCGTCCTTATTTACAAACAATTTTGGTGCTCCCCAAGGTGATATGTTGGGTTGATGTATCCTTTGTCCAACATTTGTTTCAACAATAGTTTTAATTCCACCAACTTTGGCATGCTCATATGATACAGGGCCTTAAAAACTAGCACAAAAATAGGAATCAATTCAATGGAGAAATGATCCAGGTGGATGTTGGTGGCCACCCACCTATCCCATTTGCACCCCCACAACTGTCTCTTTCAATTTTTCAGTTTCGTAATTGTAGCACAATTTACTATTTTTAGCAGTTTTTCGAGTCCTGAACTTCCAGAGTCGTTTTGAGGCCCGAAACGACGTTTTTTGGAAAATATGGGAGCAACATGGGTCCATGGACTAATGTTTCTCTTACCAAAGTTATAGTGCTCGGATAGATATTTCTAACGAGCTATTGTACACGTCAAACGGAGATCAGGTGCCAAAGTTATGACCCTGGCAAGTTGATGTACCAACTTACCCAAAACGGGGCCCACAATTTGGCGTTTCATCTTCTAAGGTTAGGTTTTGGGATGTTAAGGGTTTTCCATTGTTTCTCAACAATAAATAGGCCTTCGAGCCTCATTGCAACATAGTTCAGAGGCGTGTAGCCACCACATCTCTTCTCAGAGATAAGCTACCATCGCCCTAGCTAGTTTATTTCCATTTCTGGTTGTAAGCATATTTCAGTATTTTCCATTAATGAAATGAAGTATTATTTTTGTTGCATCTTTGTGTATATGGTTATCTTTGTATTTTGTTGCATTCCTATTTAAATCTGGATCAGTGCTATCAGAGTGGTCTGCTTTTTCTCTGTTTTTCTTTGCATGTCCCCAACGAGGTCGAGGTATAAGGAGTTAAGGATTGAACTGGTCGAATCTTTGCAAGACCAACCTCGCGAACCCCAATGGCCTCCATGGTGGATGAGAAGAAAGATGAGGGGATGGGAGATCTTATCAAAATCTTGCTCGAAGAAGCCCTCGAGCGACAAAGGAATGCGATGATGGATAGCTTTGCGCAGATCCTTCAATGGCTACCCAGAGGCGATACATCGACTTCCAAAAGCTACTCTGGAAACGCCACACTTTTTAAGGTACAAGTTAATTTTGAAATCCCCATCTTCGAGGGTTGATGGTTAAATTGTCTAGATGGGTATTTTTCTGTTCATGAATTTTTGAGTTAGGAAAGGATTGTTTTCGCTCTTCTCAAAGCAGCCCCCTACGTCAAGGACTGGTGGGAAACCTACTGCGAGCAGAAGGATGAAAGCACAAGCTCACTATTTTCAGCCACACCCACTTGAGATTCATTTTGGGATGCCATCAAGGAGCAGTACTACCCTGTCAAAAGCTACGAGGACAAATACAGAAAGTGGACCATGCTGCGATAGGGAAGGGACCAAGATGTGCTAGATTTCACCAACATTTTTCATACCCTTCGCACACAGTTGGGTATCAAAGATTTTGATCTACATCTGGTACTCAAATATTGTGGCTGCCTACATAGATACATCCAGGAAGAGATGGATTTCTTGAACATCTCCTTACTCGACACGGCATACCGATACGCTGTCAAAATCGAGCAAAAGTTCAAACAGAAGAAGCAAGACTTTGGATCTGCGAATCCGAAGACCAAAGGACAAATCCAAGGCGGGGTGACCCAAGACAACCCTTCGAAGCCGCAGGAAAATAACAACACCACAAAGTCAAAAAAGGACACAGGAAAGTGGTGTGAGTTCCACAAGAGCCCCACTCACAACACAAGTGAGTGTCAGACCAAGCAGTCGCTGGTGGCCGAGTTGAAGGCTTCTGAATCAGATGCATGTTCTAACCCTGAGCCAGAACCCAATAAGGGGAATGGAAAAGGGAAGCAGATCATTGATGAGGATCCTAGCGCCACCATTGCCACTGCCAAGATCTAGAAGAATGAGCCCGAAGATCTAGAGGGGAAACGTCTTTTCCACTCATAGATGTGGGTGAAGGGTTAGCTGCTGCAATTCATTATCGACAATGGCAACCAAAAGAACCTCATTTTAGCAGAGGTCATGAAGTGGTTGGGCTTACCGACTACACCACACCTGCAGCCGTACAGTATCGGGTGGTTTCATGAAGGATGAGATCTCAAAGTTCGCCAGCAGTGCCGCCTTCCCTACAACATCAAGCCCTTAACAGACGAGGTATTGTGTGATGTTACACCTCTAGATGTTTGTGATGTACTATTAGGCCAACCATACTTATGGAGGTGACATGTTGTGTATGATTCAAGGCCTCGCGCAGTCATTATTTCTTTGGATAATTCATTATACAGGATACCAAAGATAGCCCCACCTACCGCCACCTCTTTGATCTCTACCAAGAAAGGCAGTAAGCTCATCTCCCAGACTAGGAACTAGTTCGCTCCCAATGTAAGGGGAAGATCGTCACCACATCCATGACCCCTGCGAAGGGTTCCTCCACGCAGCAGCAGCAGCAAAGGAATACGGTCATGACAAAACACAGGAATAACTTCTCCTCACCCACAGGGGTACCACACAAGCTTCAAGTCGGCAACAAAGTCTAGTTGCATCTGCAGAAAGAACGCCTTACAAGAGCCCATCAAAAGCTCCAACCATGCCGACATGGTCCTTTCACCATTATTAAGGTTGTGGGAAATAATTCTTTGGAGCACAACGTTCCTCCATTCATTCGCCTACACCAAGTGTTCAATGTGTGCCACCCTCGACCATGCTTCCCGCCATTCCTGGACACATCTGAGATTGCAGAACAGATCACCAAGGACCAAGTTCAGCAGATGGAGGAACTCAACGCAATGGGGACCATTGCTTCCTAAGGGGGGAGGAATGATCCATGTGGATGTTGGTGGCCACCCACCTATCCCATTTGGATCCCCACAACTGTCTCTTTTAGTTTTTCAGTTTCCGTAATTATAGCACAATTTACTATTTTTAGCAGTTTTTCGAGTCCTGAACTTTTGGAGCCATTTTGAGGCCCTAAATGACGTTTTTTGGGAAATATGGGAGCAACATGGGTACATGGACCAACTTTTCTCCTCACAAAGTTAAAACACTCGAATAGATATTTCTAACGATCTATTGTACGCATCAAACGGAGATCGGGTGCCAAAGTTATGACCCTGGGAAGTTGATGTACCAACTTACCCAAAACGAGGCCCATAATTTGGCGTTTCATCTTCTAGGGTTAGGTTTTGGGATGTTAAGGGTTTTCCATTGATTCTCAACAATAAATAGGCCTTTGAGCCTCATTGTTACACAGTTTAGAGGCATGTAGCCGCCACATCTCTTCTCAAAGATAAGCTACCATCGCCCTAGCCGGTTTATTTCCATTTCTGGTTGTAAGCATATTTCAGTATCTTCCATTGATGAAATGAAGTATTATTTCCATTTCATATTTGTGTATATGGTTATCTCTATATTTTGTTGCGTTCCTATTTAAATCCATATCAGTGGTATCAGAGCGGTCTACTTTTTCTCTGTTTTTCTTTGCATGTCCCCAATGAGGTCGAGATATAAAGAGTTAGGGCTTGAATTGGTCGAACCTTTGCAAGACTAGCCTCGCAAACCCTGACGCCCCCCCATGGAGGATGAGAAGAAAGACGAGGGGGTAGGAGATCCTATCAAAATCTTGCTCGAAGAAGCCCTTGAGCGACAAAGGAACGCAATGATGGATAGCTTTGCGCAGATCCTTGAACGACTACCCAGAGGCGACACATCGGCTTCCAACAGCTACTTTGGAAACACCACACCATTTAAGGTACAAGTTAATTTTTAAATTCCTATCTTTAAGGATCAAATAGACATAGATGTTGTAGATAAATGGTTAAATCTGCTAGATGGGTATTTTCTGTTCATGAATTTTCGAGTCAGGAAAAGATTGTTTTCGCTCTTCTCAAAGCAGCCCCCCACGTCAAGGACTGGTGGGAAACCTACTGCAAGCAGAAGGATGAAAGCACAGGCTCACTATTTTCAACCACACCCACTTGGGATTCATTTCGGGATGCCATCAAGGAGTAGTACTACATTGTCAAAAGCTACGAGGACAAATACATAAAGTGGACCACGCTGCAATAGGGAAGGGACCAAGATGTGCCAGAGTTCACCAACATTTTTCATACCCTTCGCACACAGTTGGGTATCAAATATTCTGATCTGCATTTGGTACTCAAGTACCGCGGCTTCCTACACAGATACATCCAGGAAGAGATGGAGTTCCTGAACATCTCCTCGCTCAGCAGGGCGCACCGATACGCCGTCAAAATCGAGCAAAAGTTCAAACAGAAGAAGCGAGACTTTGGATCTGTGAATCCGAAGACCAAAGGACAAAGTCAAGGCAGGGTGACCCAAGACAACCCGTCGAAGCCGCAGGAAAAGAACAACACCACGAAGTCGAAAAAGGACACAGGAAAGTGGTGTGAGTTCCACAAGAGCCCCACTCACAACACAAGTGAGTGTCGGACCAAGCAGTCGTTGCTGGCTGAGTTGAAGGCTTCCAAATCAGATGCATGTTCTGACACTGAGCCAGAACCTAACTATGGGAATGGAAAAGGGAATCAAATCATTGATGTGGATCCCAACGCCACTGTTTCCATCACCAAGATCCAGAAAAATGAGCCCGAAGATCTAGAGGAGGGGGAATGCCTTTTCCACTCACAGATGTGGGTGAAGGGTTCACCGCTGCAATTCATTGTCGACAGTGGTAACCAAAAGAATCTCATTTTAGCAAAGGTCGTGAAGCAGTTGGGCCTACTGACTACACCACACCTACAGTCGTATAGTATTAGGTGGCTTCATGAAGGACGAGATCTCAAATTTCACCAGCGGTGCTGCCTTCCATACATCATCAAGCCCTTCACAGACGAGGTATTGTGTGATGTTACACCTCTGGATGTTTGTGATGTACTATTAGGCCAACCATACTTGTGGAGGCGACATGCTATGTATGAGTCAAGGCATTGCGCTATCATTATTTCTTTGGATAATTCATCATACAGAATACCGGAGGTAGCCCCACCTACTGCCACCTCTTTGATCTTTACTAAGAAAGGCAGCAAGCTCATCTCCCAAACTAGGAAATTCATTTTCTGTCTCGTTCACTCCCAAAGTAAGGGGAAGATTGTCACCACATCCATGACCCCCACGAAGGGTTCCTCCACACAACAACAACAGCAAAGGACTACGGTCATGACAAAACACAGGAACAACTTCTCCTCACCTACAAGGGTACCACACAAGCTTCAAGTTGGCAACAAAGTTTGGTTGCATCTGCATAAAGAACGCCTTACAAGAGCCCATCAGAAGCTCCCACCACTCCGACATGGTCCTTACACCATTATTAAGGCTGTGGGAAATAATTCTTTGGAGCACAACATTCCTCCATTCCTTTTCCTGCACCAAGTGTTCAATGTGTATCGCCCTCGACCATGCTTCCCACCATTACTGGACATATCCGAGATTGCAGAACAGATCACTAGGGACCAAGTTCAGCAAATGGAGGAAATAAACACAATGGGGACCATTGCTTCCTAAGGGGGGATGAATGATCTAGGTGGATGTTGGTGGCCACCCACCAATCCCATTTGGACCCCCACAACTATCTCTTTCAATTTTTCAGTTTCCGTAATTGTAGCACAATTTACTATTTTTAGCATTTTTTCGAGTCCTGAACTTCCGGAGCCGTTTTGAGGCCCTAAACGACAGTTTTTGGGAAATTTGGGAGCAACATGGGTCCATGGACCGATGTTGCTCTTCCCAAAGTTATAGTGCTCGGATAGATATTTCTAACGAGCTATTGTACGCATCAAATGGAGATCGGGCGCCCAAGTTACAACCCGGGAAGTTGATGTACCAACTTACCCAAAACGGGGCCCACAATTTGGCGTTTCCTCTTCTAGGGTTAGGTTTTGGGATGTTAAGGGTTTTCCATTGTTTCTCAACAATAAATAGACCTTTGAGCCTCATCGTAACATAGTTCAAAGGCATGTAGCCGCCACATCTCTTCTCAGAGATAAGCTACCATTGCCCTAGCTGGTTTATTTCCATTTCTGGTTGTAAGCATATTTCAATATTTTCCATTAATGAAATGAAGTAATATTTCCACTACATCTTTGTGTATATGGTTATCTCTGTATTTTGTTGTGTTCCTATTTAAATCTGGGAGCAACATGGGTCTAGGGACCGATGTTTCTTTTCCCAAAGTTATAGTGCTCGGATAGATGTTTCTAACAAGCTATTGTATGCGTCAAACAGAGATCTGGTGCCAAAGTTACGACCCCGAGAAGTTGGTACACCCAAAACAAGGCCCACAATTTAATGTTTCATCTTCTAGGGTTAGTTTTTGGGATGTTAATGGTTTTCCATTGTTTCTCAACAATAAATAGACCTTCGAGCCTCATTATAACACAGTTTAGAGGCATGTAGCTGCCACATCTCTTCTCAGAGATAAGCTACCATCGCCCTAGCTGGTTTATTCCATTTTGTTGTAAGCATATTTCAGTATTTTCCATTAATGAAATGAAGTATTATTTCCACTGCATATTTGTGTATATGGTTATCTATGTATTTTGTTGTGTTCCTATTTAAATCCAGATCAAGAAATCAATTTCTTTCCTAGGTGGAAATCCTAGCACTTCCTTAGGAAACACATCATCATATTGTTTCAAAATAAGGTGATCTTCAATTATGAATTCAGTGTCCTCTACTACACCGGTAACTTAGATTGTAAACAGAGCACATCCTTTATGGGTATATTTCTTCACTTGAAGCATTAAAATTTGTCTTACTAAGATAGGCTTTCTTACTCCTTGCAATACTTTTTCCTCTCCTTCATCATTGAGGCATTCTAATGATTTACCATAACAAACCACTTTGGTCCTATGGGATGCCATCCAGTCCATGCAATTTAAAATATCGTATGAACCTAGTAGAAATATATTAAGTGTGATTGTTTTGGGAATGCCACTTATTTCTAGGTGGCACAACTCCATCAAATCAGTCACCCTCTTTTTTACTCTTATGGCTAGTTGGACTATCCATGATTTGGCATGTGGTTTCTTCTACAGGGAGCATGTCTATGCAATTTTGGGACTAATATAACTGAAGTTAAAAATCAATTACAACTAAAATAGGATGGTTGGAAACCATACCTTCCATTTTGATCATTGAGGCTTGATGATATGCTTTTTTGTTGTCTAATGCTACATAAATCCAAGGTATGCTTTGAGATACATCATTCACTATTGTGTCCTCTTGGACATTGTACAAATTCTTTTTGCTTTGTTTTTGGTTAGAGAAATACTTTAACATGTGATTCTATCCACATCCCCAAAACTACAATGGCTTTCTCTTGGGTTAATATTCCTCTTCTCTTGCTTATTTGATAGGTCAATCTCTATAGGAAATAGGGAAATTACATTGGAATTATCCTTTAGTAGGTGTGTTGAACTTGCCATTTTTCCCCATTTTCTTATACCTTGAGGATTGTGGTCCTTTCCTTTTAATCTAGATTATTCTTTCTTCTTCCAATCTATTCATAATTCATCCTTATGCTTGGATTGATCATAACAATACTTGGCCTTCCTGATAGTGTCCTCCATTGTCTTAGGTTCATCAATTTCAATTATATCTTGGTAGGATTGTAATAAACCACTAAGATATCTCTCAATATTCACCTTCTCGTCCATGATGTAGGGCACATACCTCAATAGTTCCAAAAACCTATTAGTGTAGGCATCTAAGGTGAGGTATACCAATTTGTGCTCAGGAAACTCTTTGATTTTGTTGCCATAGTACCTCTCAAACATGTACATTTCTTGGAAATATTTCTCAAATATTTTCCAAATCAGTTCCTTTTCTTTGATGACTTTGACACGACTAAGATCTTCCCACGATATGCTAGCTTTTCCTCTCAAGTTAAAAATGGCTACCCTGGCCTTCAAATTTTAAGAATAATCATAGACTTTAAAGTAATTCTTTAAGCCCAAAATCCAAGCTTCTACTTCTTCACTCTTCTTAATCTATCCAATAAAGGTAGGGGGTGTTTCCTTTCTTCAATTCTTCCTGCATTGTGTTTTTCTCACTCTTATTTTGCTAGTGGTGTCTTTGTATCCTAGTTTTGGCACTGAATAGTTGGTCATGGCTAATTTTTTTTGTTTCTAGAGTGTTGAGTGGAGTTCCTCCTCTCACTATATCTTCACTTGTCTGCATATGCCTCTTTTTGACTTGCTACCTTCTGCCTGATTGGTTTCCAATCCATGCTTCCTAATTTGAGATGGACTTTGCTTGAATTTATACATGTCTGGATAATTGGCACCAAGTTCATGTTACTTTTTTCTCTGTAGATCTAACAAGCTATGCAATATCACTACCTTCACATCTACTTTCCTTTCTTAGGTTCTAAAAATATTTCCGTTGTCAACCTTATTGCTCCTTAATTTTTTTTAGGGTATCCATCAAATCATGAGAATTTTCTTTTGACAAATTTCCAATTGAATCTTCTTCCTGGTTAGGATGGGTTCTATCCATGATGTACTATACCATCTTGTGACTCATTCCTCTATTTTGTGGTGTATATTGTGTCTTCTTATATGTTGTCACACAAACACAATTGTCAACTAAATCAATCATAAACATATTAAACATAAATTTGGCTTGTCACACCAGGTATGTTGACTTGAAGTTGTTTACACAACCAAAACCCATGTCAGTTACATATTCCATAAAACAAGAGGAGAAATAATAATTCCATCTCAGTTAGTAATCACATCAACTATAGGTTTAAATCAACACCCATATAAAAAATTAATTTATTTATACATATAAGATTAAATTATATCCTATTTGTGAGAGCCCTTTAGGTCTAGTGTTGACCCTTGGCTTTGATACCACTCTATAACATCCCACCCCCTTTGGCATGTAAGGTTGTGAGGGTGTCACTTGTTCAACCTAATATCCAAGGTTTATTATGAAGATGGGGTTACAACAACCTCTTTTCTCAAATTCCTCAAATTTTAAAACAAATGTCGCCTTCACATTCATCTCTTGAGATATTTCCAATGATACAAATTTTACATCAATACATGTCTCGGGTAGAAAGTTATGTCCTTTAAAAATTTATCTCATTAAAAGAGGCCAAATCATCAAGAGGATCTACGTAACACCCACATGGATGCACTTGGCTCACTTGGTGCCACACCACTTCCATGGGTGCACATGACATGCACAACCCATACTTGGAGACAATACATGCACATGGGCCAAGATAAGACATGGATCTCCATTTCTCCAAGGAAATCCATAAATGAAAGTGTCCTCTAACCATTTTCACAAGTTCACTTAAAGTAAATTTGTGCTACAAGTTCTTTTTTCTAATGATTATCAAGTTCACATGCTTCAATATTTGTTATTGAGTTTCATGAGTGGTTATCCTACCACAATTTCCCCTCAGATGGTTATTTCACAAGGGGAATTGTTTCCCAATTCACTCAAGGTTTGGAAGAGATTTTTACAAAGAGGATATATCCTCCCAAAAAAGAGAGCTTGGAAACCATCTCCAGATGAAATATTTATTTTTGTATTTAGGTTTATTAATTGATTTTGATACAAAGCATTTGAGTTCATTCACCTCATAGATACTTTAAAATCGTTGGCATGTTTCTTCATTTGATCATGGATCAATTGTCTGGAATATTAATCTAGTTGTAGAATTTTAGTGTAGATCTATTTGTTTTCAATATGTTTAGGTTCTTTCTGAGGATTCTCCACTTGAATCCCTCCTTTCTTCCACCACAACAAAGATAATTCACCAAGACATCTCCCCATAACATTTGCTTCTCTTTTCCTCATAAGTGTTCCATTCAATTCATGCTTGGAAATATACTAGATTGCTTTGATCACCCACACACTTTCATTTGTGTTCAACAATGACTACAACCTATTGTTGAGTGCATTTGGTCACCTTGCGCACCAAATCAAACATATCAATTATCTTTGTTTTATCTATATTTATAGACATTTCCAAAATTTGTACATAAATATTTGGAAATCTTAAACTACTTATCAAGGTCAATGGAGTTCCTCATTAAAATGAAAATATCATCTACATAGAGAAGGAGGATGATGACTAATCATGTCAAATTCATGCCTACACAATGCGCTTCCTCAAAAGAATTCTCTAACTTGACACCACCTCTTATCAAGAAAGTAACAAATGGAGGGTGGCCAATATAACTTGGGTTAAAACAACATAGGCTCTGCTAGTATTTTCACTTTGCATTGACACTCCACCATGATCAAGTCTATAATCATAATTGAATGCAAAACTATAATGTATTGTATAGCATTAAGATGCCTAGAGTACTACAACCTTTGGAACATAAATTGATTTATGGAGCCATTAAGTCTTTCCTCCCTCCGACAAATATTTCTTCAAGTAAACAATACATTTCTAGATGTAATAAATGGTTTTTTAATTTTGGACTCCCATTTTTTTCTCTATATCTTCATTTTTTTCATCTCCTCCTCCATCCAATCAATATCACAAGCCTCTAGCCTCTATTTTTCTCTTTATTTCTACAAGACATACTTCAACATTCCCACCTTTAGTATGGTTTAATAGAGGTTCTTGCATACCCTTAGCCTCCCCTTGTCAAGCTCATCCCTTCTAGGTTTTATAATATGGCTTTGATTTTTGTGCCTCCTTCGATCCCTGTACGATGTCACCAAGCTTGACCCCTCTCATGCCTTCATTCTCAATGCCCCTCTCCCTAGTTCTTGACTATGCCATCTTTTTGGGCTAACGATTTCACTCCTCCTTCCTAGCCTCTTGTCAATTTAGTCGCAATGTCCCATGGATATATTTCTCTATGATACAAGCTCTTGAACACATGAGCCCTATGTGCAGAATCAAGCTTAAGCAAGAACTGAGGCAACAACTCACAAATATAGGGAACTTAGTCCTTGCTCAGTGTAGGAAGAACTGGATGTTGCTACGCATGAAGTTGGGATCAAGAGAAGATTTTTGTCAAACATATAAGTGGAAGAAGATGTAGGGAAGCGGTTCCAATTCACATGTAATTATCTTACCAGGGTAACCCAATACATGCAAATTATGGATGTATAATGTGTTAAAATGGCAACAAGAAAACCCCAGTTTAATTTGTCCTTGAATTAAATTAGGAGTTAAATTGTAATTATATTCTCATAGCAACTTGCAACATTTAAGTAAGTTAAGTTAACTTAGGTGGCTTAGTAAATTCGAGTTGGAAGTCTATCTAGAGTCATCTGGAGTGATCCCTAAATTTTAGGGGCCCAAGTTGAGTTCTTATTGAGTTGTAATTATTTAATTTATTTTAACTGAGTTACATTCAGTTAAACTAGTTCTAACTAATGGAGGAACTAGTGAGTGGTCAAGTGAATTAAATTGGATTAATTCACATGTAGTGATCAATCATATAACTAATAACTCACTCATAAATAAATCATGAATGTCAATTCTGAGAAAGACCCCGTTGAGATTAGAGTTTAGAGACAGTGTACTACTAGTTGTAAAATCATCTAAATTAAACAGATGGTGCATGAAATCAAAGGAAGGCCTATGGATGGATTGTGCAGTTATGAGTGACGAATTTCCCAATTAAATATGGGCTAATTCCCAAGGGAAAAATGCAAGGAAGTAGGAGCTTCACAGGCAACATATTTGGATAAGTATTGGCTTGAGATGGTTTTTGAAGCAGTGAGTGAGATTGTACTTGTGCAAAGATTGTTTGAGTTGAACAAGCATTGTATTTTCTTCTCAAATCTTCTGGTTAATGCAATATACAGATAGAAGGGGTTTTTAGCTGAGGCTTTCCCCATAAAATTATTGTGTTATGTGTGACTGAAACTATTCATGTTCCGCTTCATGATTTCATCGATCAATTTTTGTTTCCGCTAATGAGTAGAGTAGATTGAAGTCAATTGTTTTAGTATATCACAATCTGTAGTTTGAATCTACAATAAAAATCTACGTGGTATCAATTCTGAAATCACTATAGATGAGGAGAATACACGTTTGTTGTGTAGGTGAAATCGAATTTACAGTTTCATACTTCAGAGCCAGCAAGATGTCATTATACGGTTTGGGACTTGAGTATGCCCTTGAGGGTAGCTCCAATTACATAGCTTAGAAGGACAAGATGGAGGCAATGTTAGAAGACAATGGGCTGAAGGAATTCATAGATCATGATATACCGAAGCCTCCAACATCCGATGCTAAAGATCTGGCAAAATGGAGAAAGTGTGTGGCAAAGGCAAGAAGGATTATCTTAGAAGGAGGTCGAGATCATATTGTCTCAAATTTCCACAGTAAGTAAACTCCATTTGCAATATGGAAGGGATTGATAGACTTGTTTTAAAACAATAGTGACCATAGGAAGTTGGCACTTAAGGACAAGCTAAGAAAGATCAAGATGGAGAAGGGTGACTGAATTCCGAAGTACTTGACCAAGTTCACCCAATGTTGGGATGAGCTTGGAAGTGTCGGGGTTACTATTGCAGAAGATGATCTGGTGAGCCTAGCACTTCTAGGAATTCCTAAGAGTTGGCACAACTACCAGGACCCAGTTAATGGAAGGGAGAAGCTACCAGAGTGTGAGCGATTGTGTTCTAACTTGGTACATAAAGAGATTCGATGGAACACCAAATATGGATCCTCATCAGAGCATGATGATAAGGAGAATTGTGCCTTAGATGGAAAGGTGAAGAAATGGAAGGGGAAGTCATCCCATTCCAAATCAGATTCCAGTCAAAGTGGCAAGAAGAAGGACATGTCAAAAACTAAATATTTTCACTGTCATGAGCTAAGACACTATGCCACAAAGTGTTTGCACAAGAATGCCAGTAAGAAGACCTCATGAGGAGCGCAGGTGAAGCCCTGCTTCAAAACTTGAACTAGATTCCACTCTCATCACTTGCATGGTGTCATCGGTGATGGGTAGTGTGTGGTACCTAGATAGTGGAGCCTCATTCCATATGACCGATAACAAAGAGGTCTTTAGTAACTTGGAGGAGAAGGACTTCCAGATGCACATCAAGATGGGAGATGATGGGAGTTATATCACAATCGACATCAGTATTGTTACCTTTCAGAGGGAGTCTGGTTCTCCCCTCACGTTGAGAGATGTCATGTATGTTCTAGGTTTGAAGAAGAACTTGGTTTCTGTTGCCATGTTGGAGGACTGAGGCTACGATCTGATACTTAGTAAGGGAAAGGCTTTCCTTCGTCACATAACCTCAAGATAGGTGAAGTGGATTAGGGTTCGAGTGAAGAACCTCTACAAATTAGAGGTAGAAGACTGCGCTGCTTTGAGCACTAAAGCAGAGAAGGTGCAGAGATGAGACATCAGTGAGTTGTGGCATAGAATATTTGGTCACTTGCACCACAGAGCTTTGAAGATCATGTAGAAAGTTTCTATAGGACTTCCCATGGCTACACTAGAGTAGAGAGACACATTCAAAGGGTGTACATTAGGGAAGTACAACAAAGATTCCTTTCATAATAAAGGCATTCAAGTGCAAGCAATCCTTGATTGAGTTTACTAAGATGTGTGTGGATCGTTCTCGATAGCATCCATGACTAAGAACATGTATTATATAATATTTGTTGATTATTTTTCTCGTAGGTGATGGATTTTATTCATGCAGAAGAAAAATCATATGTTTGCTAAATTTTGTGAATTTAAAGCACTTGTTGAGAAAGATACTGGTAGGAAAGTTAAAGCTCTCAGCAGAGATAATGATGGAGAATATGCGTCGAATGAATTCAAGAACTTATGTGCAACAGAAGGCATTCGATGGGAGTTGATAGCACCTCATAACCCACATCAGAATGGGGTGAATGAAAGGAAGAACATAAGTATTGTGGGAGTGGCACGGGCGATGTTACATGATTAGGGCCTACCATTGCACTTGTGGGCTGAAGCATGCAATGCAACTATTTATTTGTAGAACAGAACCCTCATCGAATTCCTAGGATGAGTACACCAAAAGAAGCTTTTTCAGGTAAGAAACCAGATGTGGCACACTTTAGGATTTTTGGTTCATCAATCTACTGTCATGTTACCAAGGATGCACAGAAAAAGCTAGAGCCAACAGCTGAGTTGGGTATATTTCTGGGGTACACTGATACACCTCACAATTATCAAGTGTACCTACCATCCAACATGATGACAATGGTTCATAGAGATGTGAAGTTAGATGAAGAGAAGGCCATGAGATGTTCCCTTGAGAGGGAGTTTCGTTTGCATGCAGTTAAGGATATTTTAGCTCCACAGGAGGAATCTCAGGATGATGTGGAGCAACCACATGCAGAGGAGTAGAGAGTGGAATCTCCCACTCATGTAGAGACTTCTAGAGATGGGAGAAAGCACACCAGAGAGGTTGAAAGGTTATTGCAAGATGCTAGAGAGAATGTGGGAGCACCCTCATCACAGTGCAAGCAGAGGGGGTCACCAGAGCGGTACATTGGCTACATGGCTATGATGAACGAGAGTGTAGAGATTGAACCATCCTCATTCAATGAAGTAGTGCAACAACTAGTGTGGGTGATGCCTTGGTTGAGGAGTATGACTCCATTATCAGAAACAATGTTTGGGAGGTGGTCCCAAGACCAGTAGACAAGTTAGTAGTGAGTTCCAGATGGTTTTACAAGGTAAAGAAAACAGCAGATGGGAGTGTGGAGAAACACACGACCAAATTTGTGGCCAGAGGGTTCTCTCAGGTGGAGGGAATTGATTACGATGAGACTTTTCCTCCTATAGCAAGATACTCATCAATTAGATCTATTCTAGCACTGTCAGCACAGATGGGATGGAAGATACATCAGATCCCTCTTGATAGCTATTTCACCAAGTTGGGCTTCACCAAAAGTGAAGCAGATGTGAACCTTTACCATATTGTGGTTGAAGGTAAATTGTTGATTATAGTATTATATGTCAGTGATTTGATTTTGATAGGAGATGAAAAGTTGATCAAATCTTGCAAAGAGGATCTTGCAAGAGAGTTCGAGATAAAGGACCTAGGGCTCATGCATTACTTTCTTGGTATGGAGGTATGGCAAGGAGATGAGGAACTATTTGTCTCTTAAGGAAAGTATGCCAACAAGATACTGAAGAAGTTCCACATGGAGAGCAACAAACCCATGGAGACGCTTCTAGCAGGTAACTAGAGGAAGGAGGATGCTAGATCAGGTGAAGTAGTGGAGGCTACTATTTATAGACACATTGTAGGTTCACTTATGTATTTGGTGAACACACGATCAGACATGTGTTTTGCAATTAACCAACTTATTCAATCCATGGTTAAGCCAACCAAATGGTATTGGAAGGTAGCTAAACATGTGTTGAGATACCTCAGAGGCACTATTCATTTTGGTCTTTGGTATAAATAGACAAAGGGAGTGAAGCTTCAAGGCTTCACAAATGTTGATTGGGTAGGGAGTCCATCCGATAGGAAGAGCACATAAGGGGGAATCCTCAATAGCAACAGTTTCTTGGTATAACAGGAAGCAGAGATTAGTTGCACTCAGTTTAGTAGAAGTAGAGTACATGGCTGCTAGTCAAGCAACTTGTGAGTCTATCTGGATGATGAGGAGCCTTGTTAGGTTATTTGGTCAGCAGATGGATCCAACAATGATCTACTGTGACAATCAGAGTTGTATCAAACTCTCTAAGAATCCAGTTTTTCATGATCGCTCCAAGCATATTAACATCTGGTATCACCATCTACGAGATTGTGTAGAGGAGAATCATGTTTTTTGAGTACATTCCTACATAGGAGCAAGATGTAGATATTTTGACAGAGTCATTGTCAAGATGCAAATTCGAGTTTCACAGAGGCAAGATCGGGGTAGCAGATAATCCCTTTCTTGTTGAGAGGGATTGTCAAAAATAGCAACAAGAAAATCCTAATTTAATTTGTCTTTGAATTAAATTAGGAATTAAATTGTAATTCTATTCTCATAGCAACTTGTAATAGTTAACTATGTTAAGTTGACTTTGTTGGCTCAATAAATTCGAGTTGGAAGTCTATCTAGAGTCATGTAGAGTGATCCCTAAATTTTAGGTACCCATGTTGAGTTCTTATTGAGTTGTAATTGTTTAATTCAGTTTAATTGAGTTAATTTCAGTTAAACTAGTTTTAACTGATGGAGGAACTAGTGAGTGGTCAAGTGAACTAAATTGGATTTAATTCACATGCAGTGATTAATCAAATAATTGATAATTCACTCATAAATAAGTCATCCATGTCAATTCTGAGAAAGATCTCGTTGAGATTAGAGTTCAGGGACAATGTACTATTAGTGGTAAAATCATCTAAATTAAACAAATGGTGCATGTAATCAGAGGAAGGCCTATGGATGGGTTGTGCAGTTATGAGTGAGGAATTTCCCAATTAAATATGGGCTAGTTCCCAAGGGAACAACACAAGGAAGTAGGAGCTTGGAAGACAACAAATCTGGCTAAGTATTGGCTTGAGTTGGTTTATGAAGCAGTGAGTGAGATTATGCTTGTGCAAAGATTGTTCAAGTTGAACAAGCATTGTATTTTCTTCTTAGATCTTCTGGTTAATGCAATATACAAATATCAGGGTTTTTTAGCTAAGGCTATCCCCATAAAATTATTGTGTTGTGTGATTGAAATCCTTCCTATTCTGCTTCGTGATTTCATCGATCAATTTTTGTTTCCGCTGATGAGTAGAGTACATTCACGTCAATTGTTTTAGTATACCATAATCTACAGTTTGAATCTACAATAAAAATCTACATAATGGGAGTCATAAATGATAATGGGAAAGGTGATGATTAAAAAGAATGAAGCCCATGAAGAAATCCTCCACTACATCAATGCTTTGCAATAACAAATCAATAAAATGGATAACAAAATCTTAGTGTTTGCCAAGAAACTCGAAAATATGAATTTTCACAGTAATAAAAAAGATGATCAAGTCCCTATTCCTATCCAAGTGGATTCCCCAAACAAATAAACAAATCTTTGAAATTTTTAATGTTGATTCTAGATTATGAGTGCAATATTATCAAACATACACATAGTTGTTATAGATTCTTATTTGTTTAAAATATTATTAGTTTTGGACTAGATTACTTAGTTAAATATTTCTCTGTTTTGAAACCAATCTTTAAAATTTGAAACGCGTTATAATATTTCATTTTTTCAATAATAAATTATAATTTATTTATTTATTTAACTTGTCGTTCACAGACACCCTAGTCAAGGGTGGCGCTACGTCCCGGAAATATTGGGTTGATCGAACCTTGAAGGATCTTAGCCCGCTGCCCACTGCAAGGCCTGACCAAGGGCTTCGAGGAGATTGGACCTTGTTACCTCCGACGACGAAGCACTGATCTTTGACCCAATGAGCTAACCTTAAAGACTAATAAATTAATAAATATTATTTACATAACTTATTTATTTTAATAATAAATAAATCTAATTAAAAAATAAATAAAATATTCTCATTTGGCTTATATAATAAATAAGGGAAAAATTATAAATAACATAAAAAAACTGAAAAAGAAAAATAAAGCAACAAAAATGGTAGTCAAATCAACTAAGAAAAACCTTCACAAATTTCCCAAAACTATGAACCCACTGACTTCAAGTACTTTTGCAAAAACATGGGTTTGGTAGTCCCCCCTTGGCCCACTTGCCATAATTATGAGGACATAGTTCATTGACAATGATTATATTCCTTCCTTAATATAAATGGTGTGGCTTATTTATCTTTGGGAAAGATTCCTTTTGAAAAGGATATCACTCAAGGGAAGAAATAATTGGTTTTCATATGGGGGTTATAGTCAACTTATTAATTTTTATTGCACTAATAATTGTATCACCGATGTATAAGTTTCGTTATATTATTATATTTTTGTAAGCTTACATTTCATTGACAACTCGTTGGCAATCACTTGCAGCTACTTTTAAACAAATTCTTAACAATGGCAAATAATTTTGCTTTTTAGGCAAGGAAAGAACTCTCAATTTATAAATGTTAGCGATCAACATAATTAATTAAATTTTCAATTGTAAATAAGATTTTTATCGTTTATATATATTATTTATTGGGTTTATCTTGATTAGTTGTGATTTTATTTATTGATATAATAAGCTTTGTTGTAATAAGTTCGAGTCTTGTTATTGAATTTAGAAAAACTTTAAAAATTAATAACTATCTATTTTTTTCGAATGTAATTATTTTATATATATATGCTTCTAGATTTATTTTTAATTTAGCTAAGAGAAAAAAAATTGATTATTGATAATCTTTATGTTAAATATCAATATTTAAATGACGGTTTTAATAAATTTAATATAGGTAATGAATAACTATTTTACATTTATGTCAAACTCAAGTGATAAATTATATAACCAATCTAGATCCATCTTAACTTCCCTAAGAGGGATCAAGTCTCGAGGTGCTTTTAACTTCTCTAAGAGGGATCAAATCTCCAGGTGCAAACTTCCTCCAGTTTTGCACTCAAAAAATAGGTTTGCACTTCTAGAGATTCATTCCTCTGAGAGCTTGATAGATCAAGACTTTAGTGACCTAGAGAGTGTCTCTCATAAAAATGTAATAAAATTATTATTTTAGTTTATAATGTTAGAAAATTATTATTTCAAGTCATATGGTAAAATGGATCTTAATGGTGCCATTTATATCTTATATATTTTAATGTAATAGAGGGTTTAGATGTATCTAAGAAGTAATTATAAACTTTTTGTTTTTAGATTTTATTTAAAAAATGGTATAAAATTAAATTCAAATAAAATATTTTGATTGTGAAATGAGACATGATTTTTAGGCATGTGATCTTGATGAGTCATGTTATTGGCCCATGGTATTGTAACAAAGTCTATTTACAGGTTAATAATATCTATGGTAAAGTGGGAGTGAATATCCATAGCTAAAAAATTGTTATATTGTAAGTTTATGCTAAGTATAAAAGTGTTTATGTGTTTATTAATTAAATTTAAATATAGTTACAAACTCATTATTTTAATTTATAAGGTAAAATAGATCTTTAACTTAAATACGCTCTCTCACTCTCACTATGTTATAATTTAATGTGATATGATATATTAATAGATTTTTTTATCTAAAAATTATTCGTATTATTGTAAAAAATAAAATTATATTAACAAACTAGTTTTTATTATTTTTATTACTTTTAATTTTATTAATGTTCCGTGCTCAGGAAACTTTAGAATCTATTTCCTCTTGACACTTTTAGTTTTAACATTGACATGATATTTAAATGTTGTTAACTTTATAATTTAAATAATTTTTATTTTACTAAAAAATAATTATTTTAACTAAAAAATAATTTGTTAACATTTGTTTGGCTTAAATAGTTGTGTCTTATTTTAGGGTTCTTGTGTCCAATGTCACCCATGAATTTTGATGCCCTTGAGAACTCGTCAATTTTCATGGGAATCATACTCAGCATCTTGTAATAAAACTAAAACTATATTTAAATAAATTATAACCATATTAACTAAATCTGAATGAAATTAATAATACAACCAAACTAAAGAATAAAAAAATAAAAAAATCAAATAATTCAAACTAAATTACAAACTAAGAAATAAGAATATAAAAGTATATTAACGAGATCAAAATAAAATTAATTAAATTAATATTATATAAAAATTGAAAATAACAAACTAAACTAAAAAATTAAAAAATACTAAAATAAAGCTAAAGTATAACTAAACCACATTTAAAACTAAATTACAACTAAAAATAATAATATAATATATTAATTAGACATCAAATTTAAATTATGAAATTAACATTAAATTAACATTAATTATTATAAAAATTGAAATAACAAAACTAAATTAAAAAATAAAAATAGCCCCCCGATCGGGGTGAGAAGGACGGCATATCAGGTAATAAGAATAGAGCAGGGGAGGACCGATGACGAGGCAAAGACAGTAAGGTTAATGATGGCGGTTAACAGGAAGAGTCGAGGCAAGGATATAATCCCGAGAAAAGACGGCGAGGTTGTAATGACGATCGGAGGTGATGGAATTAAGACAACGGCAAACGAATGGAGGTACGATGGTGCAGAAGGGAGGCAAAGAGAGGTGGGATATCATGTGAAAGGCAGGTGGCAAGAGGAACGAGCGAGGAGTAATGAAGATCAGTTGCAGAGGAAGGTAAGAAAACCGAGGTGAGGCAAGTGATTCATGTTATTACAAAGAGCGTGGCAAGGGGAGGAACGACAAAGAGACCAGGCGGAATTAGAGGAGAGCAGAGAGATCGGAGAGGGGAGACAGATAGCAGGGAGGGAAGAATTCAGATGGCGATCAGGAGAAGAATGCACACAGAGGCGGAGGAAGGGACTGGAGGTCGCCGTGGCCCGGGGAAGAAAGGGAAGGACCCTGTGGCAGACGATGACGAATTTCATTATCAGTCAGTCCAAACAGACTCGGATGATGAAGTTGAAATGTTTGACTCCTACCCGGAAGGACCTGAGCAACAGAATAAGAAGGCCTGGAAGGAAGAGGGAGCAACAAAAGGTGAAGTGCCAGAAGCAGGGGAGCATGGCGATAAGCGAAAGGCGGGGTAGGAGGGCGAGGGTGAACTTGGCAGCACCTCAGGGCGTGAAGGGCAGGGGACGCAGAGGCTGCTACAGGGGGAGAGGAAGATCAGGTAGAGGGCGAGGGCGTTATGGTAGAGGAAGAGGAAGACCGGGGGGGAGATAGGAGGCGTCTACAGCCAGGAAGTATCGAAGATCTCTGGAGAAGAGGATACAGTATGCTGAGCAAGCATATTGTGAAAATACCAATAAGGATATCAGAAGAATCATCCAGCACCTGGAGGAGGAAGCAACCTAGTCTCAATCTGGCTCTGAGATGGACAATTGGGAATATTTACTCCCTGATCCAGGAAACACGAGAGGGCGTATGACATTGTATAAACAGGAATTACATGTTTAATGGGTGATGAAGAGATTGTTGGCCAAAGCCATGGAGCAAGTGGCTGTTGAAATGGTTGAGCTATCTCAGGGAATTCCAAACCTGAGAAGAGAGCTGAAAAACATTCAGATTACAATGATGATGCAGGATAAGAAACTTGATGAAATTCAACAGCTGATTGAGAAGAGCAACATGGGCACAAAGGAAGAGGATGGTTAGAAGAAAACTGAGGGAAATCGCTGAGGATTCGGGTATGAGAGATGCAATTTTGTTGAGGATAATAGATAGTTTTTGTTACAGTAGAAAGATAGCTCCAGTACCTTTTTGCTTTTACTATGAATAGGAGAAAATGCAATAGTTTACATGAATGTATGGCTTATTTAGCATGGACAAGTAGAATTAAAATTTTTGGTTTCTGGATGGATGTCAAGAACCTAAGGTGGCCAACAGACCCGGTTTCTCCTCGGGGCGAGTTGAAGCCACTAGAATTATGTAATGGTTTTAACCCGAAGTAATATAATAGAATGGACTCTCCTCAGCTTACAAAAAAATAAACTAAACTAAAGCTGAAGTAATAACTAAACCACATTTAAAACTAAATTAAAATAACTAAAACACTAAGTGAAAATAATAAGAATAAAAAAACATATCATGTGTAATGTAATCATTTTAGATATTTTTATTATTTAATTTATGCAACCATATCCCACTTTAGACACTTGCTTCCTTATCAAACATTAATTCAATGATCTGATTAATTTGAAATCATCCATCCTTAGTTGAATTGAAATTTAAAGGATATGAATGATTCTCTATTGATGGTTTCACTCCAGCGAAATTATTTGGAGATTTGTTTTCTACATTATTTTTTTGGGGTTAATTTCAGAATATTTTGAAAAAAATTAAGATAATATTTTATTTCATTTTTATATTATCAAATTAATATTTTAGAATTTATAACTCAATAATTAAAAATAATTATATTCAAACTAGTGTTTAGGATTTCTATTTATTTTTTAATTTTTTAATTTCCAATTTATATCACGAGTAACATATTTTCTATATGTAAAATTTGTGTTCTTAGGGGTGTTTTAGGGGCGAATGTTCACCCTTTGGCGAAATTAAGGGTTTTTAAATTTTTAGTGGTAATATTTGTATTCATAGTACATTTTTACAAATCACCTCAAATAGCCCACCTTATTTTAAGGAGAGGGTAAAAAAGGTAAATTTAGCCCTTGAAATTAGGAGTTACAACCTTCCATTCGCCCATTTTCAAGAATAGGTTTTATTTAAGTGAATCCATTCGCCCATTTCAAGAATAGGTTTTATTTAAGTGAATCCTATGGGCCAAAGGCCCAAATACCATATTTATAAAAGAGGTATGGTAAATTAATAAAAATATAAATAAATGAGAGGTATGGTAAATAAATAAAGCATTTTTTATATTTACTCAATAAGTCACCTTATATACATGCAAGGGTGTAAACAAATAAAAATATAAGTAAAATGGATGTATGGTAAATAAATAAAACATCTTTTTATACTTACTCAAAAGGTATGGTAAATAAATAAAAATATAAATAAACTAGACGCATGGTAAATAAATAAAACCTCTTTTTATATTTAGTCCATAACCCTAGTTCTATTTATGAAGGCTCAAGAAGAGGTTTTATTTAAGTGAATCATATGGGCCAAATACCATATTTGTAAAAGAGGTATGGTAAATTAATAAAAATATAAATAAGCGAGAGGTATGGTAAACAAATAAAACATTTTTTTATATTTACTCCATAAGTCACCTTTGTATTTATGAATGGTATGGTAAATTAATAAAAATATAAATAAACGAGAGGTATGGTAAAGAAATAAAACATTTTTTTTATTTTTTATATTAATACCATGCAAAAAAACATTATTAAACCTAATATTAGTATTAATAAAAATAAAAATGGCACATGTATTGACCCATGGTATTCACTTGGAATGTAGCCTATTTAAATGGGGGAATTAAACCAGAATAGATCATCTTTACTCTGGATCTACTAACCCCCGAGAGTTATCAAATATCGTGATATGCAAACTATCATAGAGTGAAAAAATATTTGATCCAATCCAGAGTAAAAATGGATGTTGTAATTTAATGTATGTTAAACATTTTAGCTTGGTTAAAATAAAAATAAAATAAAAATCAACTATTAATCTTATTAATTTTTATAAATTACTAATAGTAATTTTTAAGCTCCGGGTTTATGATAACCCATGGTATTGACCCATGGTATTCATGTGAGCATAGACTATTTAAAGGGGAAATTCTATCTTAGATCCATCTTAATTCTGGGTCTACCAAGTGCTCAGAGGGATAAATAGATTTCATCCCCCTAAGAGTGGTAGATGTGGAGCTAAGATGGATATAAGTTGGTTTTTATCATAATGAAGATATTAAATAGACTTAGGAAATTATATTGTAAAAACATCTTAAGGTGCATAGTTAAATCATAGACATTGGACAAGTATATTTGTATACTTCTGTTTTAAACTGAAACAAATCCAGGGCTAAAAGGAATGGATTGATTGCACTAGTCATCCTTCTATAACTTTCCAACATAGGCTAGAGTAAACAAATTGTAATTTGGGTAATTTTTCTAACTGCAAACAGGAACATACTTGTGTATTGGTAGGGTGGTTACGAGGTCCCTAGAAGTGATGAATTTGAATTTTTCTTGGTTTTATATATAGTATTTAGTTTTTTCTCATGCTTTCTGTGAATGACATGGGTGAATTTTATCCTACACCCACTAGGTTATCAATATGTAATTTCGGTAATGTTGATTTCAAAAAATATTTTAAAGAAATGCAATGATTTATTTGTGTATTCAATAAACACGATATTCTAATGGAATTCTACATTTGTGGTTTACCTATACATATTCCATGGAGAAGTGTTAGTGGTGTGACATTAGAGGCTTTAGTTTTACTCTTTTCTGGAAGAAAATACTTTCTTCCAACATTTTTGAGTTCCATGAAAATTTTGAAATTCCTAATAGTATTCAATTATGGGTTCAAGAGAGACATAGTATTCAATTATGGGTTAAAGAGATCCACACTTAATGATCTATCAGCCTTATCTTCACTTAGTTTAAGACTATTCACTTGGAGAGCCTGC